>APFE030572906.1:105779-151085 GCA_000404065.3 Pinus taeda
TTATTATTTATATTATTATTAGGGGACATTACATACTCCCCCTCTTTAAGGAACTTCATCCCGAAGTTAATTTGAGTTATTAAACATTTTATTTATTTAGTTATTATTACTTCATGTTTTCCCTACACCCTCTGCTAAACTAGTATAACTAGCAGACATCGAAAGTTTTCAAAACACCCGGGAAATCTCAAGCAATCTCTCTCCCTTTTCCCACTTTCGGAACCAGGCATAAGCCTCCCCAGTTTGTATCCTAGTCCAAGGCTGACCCCAAGGCTCGCACCTAACTCATACCTCATCTGCCCCAAGGCAGGCATTCGATATGATACTCAGCGACTTCGGGCATTTTGCAAGGCTGGCCCACTTCCTCCACAACTACTACGGCACACAGCCCCAGGCATTGAAGTCCTTGCACCCCCACCAGACTTCGACATCCCAATCCAATACTAGGAACCTAGACACTTGGCCTCCTCAAGATGGTCCCATAGCCCCTCAAGAGCTATCCATCAAGAGCTATACAAGACAAAGGAACCACTGGTATATGTATATGGTGTTACATATTCTCCCTTGCAAATATGGACTCCCACGAGATCATCAAATAAACCAGCCCTCTAGGTCCATTTGTGGAGTTCCTGTTAATCACCACATCTCAACATGCAACCACTGCATTAGTCATAATCATAGTATCATAGATATCAAGTCTTACATGTCATTATGAGAACCTAACATCATTGTTATCACAAAATTATGCAGGTCATAACTCTACATACAATTACCACATGCGTCACATCATAATATCCATCCAAATTTATAACATCAACATTCAACATTAAATACCTATCATCACATAGTAAATGAACATGTCAATATACCTCAACATAACATCATAATGCCTATGCATATCATCATCATCATCATCATCATAAGCATACATCATCACTATTGTAACAATTATAAGAACCACATGTGCATCATTATCCTCATACCATCATATCACAAAACCTCATCCAACATTATACTCAACATCATAACAATTAATTAAACTATAACTAAAATCATAGTGTAAGATTTATATTTATCATAAAATTTAAACAATAAAACATGATTTAGATGCTCCATAAAAGTATTTATCTTAGATAAGTAAGCACTCCTAATTAGTTCACCACACATTTAATCAAGTAGATAAGGAAAGTCATTAAAAATAACATCTACATGTTCCCATGTTGCTAACCCTAGGCTCTATTGGTCCCACTGGCCTTGAATTGCTAAATCTCATGATTCCTAAGTTGATGAACCCGACGGCCCAGTATACAAAATGGTTCGACCAGAAGGACTACCTCCTTGGAAATTAGCAGACTCCAAAATGTTGGCTTGATGCCCATCCTGATGATGGTTTACAATGGTATGAATTCGATGTTGGGTCTGTGGTTTTTTTTCTTTTTCTTGATGTCCTTGTTGTCTCAGCCCAACTTGATACTTCAGACAATCCCTTTTATAATGTGGACCTCCACATTGCCAACATTCTACTTGATCTTGATTCTCACTTTGTACCTGTCCTTGGCCACCAAATCCTCTACCCCCACCATTAGTTCTTCTCAAGTAGGGCTGATCCCTGTGTTCTACTGGAGGCAGCCCAGAAGTTGCACTGGCGATCCGGGAAACATTGTTTTGTCTTCCCTAGAATCCATATGGTTGTCCTCCTGGTCTATTTAACTTCATTGGGGGGTGTTACTTCCCAATATTTCCATCAACCACCATTCACTTTTTCATATTTATAGTCCTTAGGACTTGTTTGGCTAAACTAATGGTTGTTGCCATAGTGGTGGGTTTCCACATGGCGACTTCTGCTTGGACTAAGGGATCGCGTCCATGCAAAAATCTTTTAGCTTGAGGTTTATCATCAGCCATATAGTTCACGTGATGGAACAACACATACAATTTAGCTTCATAGTCCTCAATAGATCTACTATTCTGTCACACTGCATGGAAAGCCCCTACTTGTTGGTGTTTGTACTGCTCTGATAGGTACCTGGTTCGGAAGGCTTCCTCAAACATTTCCAAATTAACTTGCAATGGGGTGACTTGCATCTTTGTTTCTTCATTTACCCACCATAATAGAGCGTCTCCTTTTAGTAGACTCATTGATATTTGGGCCTTTTACCCTGAAGTGTATGCCTTAAAGCTAAGTTCTCTTTTGACACCAATTACCCACGCTTCTGCTTTTGAACCCCCCTCTTGACCTGTGAACTCTGGTAATTTGGATTTTTTGACTTCTTTCATAATATCGAGGTTTGTTTGTCCATCTTCGACATTGAACTGAGAATGTAGGACTTGCCTTTGTTTTTGTTCCAACTCTCCTCCTTTACCTTGATCATTTCTTTGGCCTTGTCCTTGGCTAGTGACCCAATCCTTAAAGATATTTGTCATTTCCCCAAGGGAACGTAATATAGCTTGCTCGGCTGGGGTTTCAATCTCTGTAGTGGCAAGAGGTGGGGTTTCCACCTCAGGGATGCCTTGGGTTTGTCTTCGATGCTTAGGAGCCATGGTCTCTTCTGTAGCGAATCAAGTTTGAATGTTACATTTAGCAATACAACATTGCCCAAGCATTCAAAAAAATCAAGGAATCACTAATGCATATATCCATGCATTTCTCTTTATTTTAAAATGCCAACTATACTTTAAGTAACCATTCAAATATAAATAATCTTAATTATAACTATTATTTAATTTAATGTCATACACTTTCACCTTTTCCATTTTACTTTTATTTAAAACAAAATTTATTAAAATTACTTAATTATATATATGGTTAGTTAATATACCTACCTAATATTTTAAACATTTTAAAAACCACCCTACCATATATCACCTACCATAGCATTATAGCTTTGATTACTAAAAATTGCCCACATATATATATATTACCCATACTAGTAATTAAATTATTTAATTTAGAAGAATTATTACCATAACCCTCAAAATTTTAATGATGGGAAAACTTTATAATGTTTTTGCAATAATTAAAATAAGAAATTTTTCTCCCAAAAATGAAATTGGATTTTACCTAAAAGTAGATGTAAAAGTAGATGTGGAAGTAGCAAGGAGCATAACCTTAAGTGACTATTCCTTGTTGGATTTTATTGTAACTTCTTTTGGAATTAATGATATGCAAGTCCACGTGTAAAAGTTTAAATCTTAGTTTACACCTGTAACCTTTTTATTCTAGGTGGATTTTTTTAGTTAAACATCTTCCTATTTTGAAATCAGGTTGGAGCATGTTTAAGGATGAAAAGTAATTTAACTAATTCAAATTCTTAAATTTTTCTACTCATGCACTGCGCTAAAGACCCAACAATATAATTATATTATTATTATTTAACAATTATTTTTTCAAAAAAATCTGGATTTTTTTTTTTAAATAATAATTTAAGATAAATCTAGTTAATACATGCGTACTTGTTTTTGAATGAAATTATCTGAAAAAACTTTAACACATTATTTTAATTTCTGAACCAACCAAAAAATAATATAAGGCAAAAATTAAACTATCTTGTAACTAAAAATACCCACACACAAAATAACTAAAAATACCCACACAAAAATAAAGAAGAAATACTTACAACCACAATTAGCTCTACCCAGCAAAGAAGAAGCTCTAAATTCTACATATAATTGCCCACAAACACACTTGGGCCGACGAAGCTCTCGCAATAACAAGTTCTACATATGATTGCCAAGAAAAAGAATTCGGCCGACCATATATGTATATTTATGGATATAAGAGTTTAGGTCTTAATATGAGAATGTATATTAATATTTTCACATTGTCTCATCAATATTTTAAAAATAGAAAATTTATATCTTATTTTTTAGAAACTTTGCTGGTTTTACATTAAAAATTAGTTTCAACTCAAAAATCATACTCAATATCAAAAAGATTTTTATTTAAAAATTAACATTATTTTATTATATTTTTATAATATAAAAAATAATATTTTAATATTAAATCCCTAAGATATAATTATATATTTCACTAAGTCTTGTAATAATGATTTCGCATGCTATCATTAATATTTTCTATAAAAAAATTAATATTTATGGGTGATTTTTGGACATAAATTAATACTTATTTATACATAATGTTATTTATTTCTGTTTAAATTTTGGTTTAAAAAGTCTCAATTACTGGTGGTTTGGTGGGACCAGTACTATATCAATTACTAGTCCCTGCACAACATTAGGAATCTCTCCCCTATCACACGTAATAACTTAACTACTTACCAGTTGATTTGCATATACATTTCTTAACGACGTACTAGCTTATTTGCATGTATTTTTATATTAACTTTGTAAAATAATGATTTCGAACGTACTAGCTTATTTGCATGTATTTTTATATTAACTTGTAAAATATTGATTTCGAATATATTATAAAAAGTGAATTAATATATATAACTTTAGTTAATTGAGAAAGTTTATTATATCTCTTCACAACCAAATATATTTAAATATCTTAATTGCATGAGATTTCAAATATAGGGATAGATAAACAACATATTTGCATGTTGTTCAAATATATTCAAATATATTGAAAAGTATTAGTATAAGTTTTTCAAACCAATTGTGATTTTTCAAAAAAAAAACCGAGAATATATATATATATATGAAAATTTGTAATAAGATTTTAAAGTTTCATTAATATGTTTGAAGAAAATTTTTATTGGGGAAATATTCAAATATGTTATTGATTTTTTTGTAATTATAAAATATTATTTATTAGTAAATGAAAACATGAAATCTCAAAGGTTGTTTAAACTTGCTCTGATACCATATTTAACAGCGCCGAAATTAAAACATGCAACTAATTAGATTAATCATGCGATTTATAATCAACAACAATTTATCAACTATTTAACATCAAAATTTGGAAATATGAGTAGAGACAACTTAACTGTGGCGATGATATTCCTTACTTGTGATTCTGGAGTTGAACGCTATTTGAATAATGTAAACCACAACAAATTTTTAGGGGCGACTCTCCACCCAACTGTAGGCTCAATTGCACAAAATCTTGCTACAACTAGCCACCCCCAAGCCCTCAATCAACGTACTATTGCCAGGGAATTCTTTGTCTCACAACACTTTTCTTCCAAGAGAATGGATGATGGACTCATGGAATGATGGAATGTCTCTCATCTTCCTCGCCGTCTATTAAATAGGGCAAACAATGGAAAGGAAACCGCATGCACACACTCCATGTGCCAACATGCAACTTTTATTTCTTTATTTTAAGTTTGACTTAATTTAGTAATTCTCTTAATATAATTCTTTCCTATTTTATTCCTTTTTACTTTTTGATAACTTTACTTATTTTTACTATTTTTATAGTTCTCTTAATTTAACTCTTTCTTATTTGATTTTACTTTTTGTTAAATTTACTTATTTTTACTATTTTTACAGTTTATTTATATTTATATTATTTAGAACTCTATTATTATTATTTATTATTATTATAGTTTCTTATTTATTTAATATTTATTTACTATTATTATATTTATTATTGTTTATCATTTATTTTCTTATATTTTAATTATAATTATATTATATTATTATTTATTATTTTTATTATTATTAGGGAACATTACAAGACATTTATCAGTTATCCTATGATGACATCAAAAAATGTTCAAAAATCACTCTAAGGCTACTAGGAAGAAGGGCGGGGCTAGTCAAGCCTTGGTCACTTCCTCCCCTTCCACAACATCCATCAAGAATGAGATTGGTAACATGTTGGAGGACTTTAAAAGTGAAATGTTGCATACCTTTTCTTTGCAAATGGATACCATGAAGATAAAGAGGAGACAAAAGGAAGCAGAGAGTTCCCTAGCTATTTTTTTCCCTAAATGCACTAGAAGGCACCCTCGAAATGAATGCCCATTAAATGTCATAGAGGTCTGCTCAATCTGTGAGGAAAACCATGCCATAGATAAATGTCCTCCTTTTCCCGGTTTAAAAGTTGTATACGAAGGGGCAGAAGGTGGGGCTGATAAAATCTTATTTAAATCAAAGGAGGACTCAAGGACCTCAACCATACTATTAGGACATGCAAGGCACATCTTACTCTTATACCATCCCAACCAGAATGCACCCTTTCCACCCTGGTACTCTTCCACTCATCCATCATGATCCATACCTCCTTCTTGGAATTATGCTCCTCAATATCCTTGCCAACTTGTAAATCAACCATTTCAACCATATGCTTCTCAACATCCTTAATGGAATAACCCATTACAAGGGTGGAGACCTCAACTCGACCAAACTTCTGATTTAATGCCTCCACCTCCATCTCAACCATAAATCACTCATCCTACTCCACCCAAGAAACCTCAGATGCCTTCTCAACCCAATCTGAACCCAAATAACAAGCAAGCACAATAGGTCTACAGTGGAGAGACATCTTACCCTTCTTATGTTGTGGAGATCCAAGAAATTAACCTCAAGTCTAGAAGAGTGCTTCCAGATAACCAACCTCCATCTCCACCTGAAGAACTTGAAGAGGAAAAGGAAGAGAGTGCTCCTCAAGTAAATCCACCTCCTTTTCGTGAGAGATTGATCCATCCTAACTAACACATCCAAGAAGAGACTGAACTTTTAGGAGAATTGAAGAATCTATGTGTTAAATTACCCCTCCTCCAAGGTATCAAGTATGTTCCCATCTATAATAATCGTATCAAAGAGAAATGTTTCAAACACCTCGGGAGGAGAAAAAGAGACACCCTCACCAACAATGTTATTGGTCAATTATCTCATTTGATGTTGGGGAGAGTGATTTTTCCAAAATATTTAGACCCTGGAAGTCCAGTAGTAGATCTGCACGTTGATGGCATCATTGCCCCTCATCCTCTGATTGATCTTGTGTCTTCCATCAATGTGAAGACTAAAGAAACCATGCTAAAACTAAACCTCCAACGATCCTTAAGAAATACCACTAAAGTGTTGCAACATGTAGATAGATCCAAAGTGGCTCCTAATGGAATTTTTGAGGATGTAATGGTCTCCATTGACTCTTGGGAGTATCTTACTGACTTCTTGGTTCTCCATCCCAAAACTAGATTCAATGGTTACCCTCTCATATTGGGAAGGCCATGGTTAGGCAATGTTGATTCTTACATTAGTTGCAAGGCTAGGAACATGACCATTAAGAATGGGCTTTTGTCCAAACAATTGGTATTGTACCCTTATGCTCAGCCATCCATTGAACATGACTTACCCCTATGGCTAGAAGAGGAGAAGGAAGATGAAGTGTATCATACAACATCCCATCCAATTTGTACCCTGGATGTTGTTATAGGAAGGGGGGCAACCTGATGAAGATGATCTCATTAACCAGATCGTCTAGAACCAACCCCCCAATACCATGCCTCTTGATGAGCTCGTGAAAGAGTCTGAGAGCGGTCCTTGGACTGGATTATGCTTAGTTGACCCAAGTCCTTCCCATGTCAAAGTTGTAGAATTTGGTCCATCTAGAACCTTAAATATTAAACCCTCTCTCTCAGCCAACCAAAGAGAAAAGTTGTGCAAGATGTTGAGAGAACACTTTGATGATTTTGCTTGGAAAAATAAATAAATGAAGGGGGTGCATCCCTCAACGTTTACTAATCACATCTACATCAAGGAGGGATGCAAAACTGTGTACCAAACTCAGAGAATAATGAACCCAACCCTCAAGGACATAGCAAACAAAGAATTTCAAAAGTTGTTGGATGCAGAGTTCATATACCCCGTCTCAGATAGTGAGTGGGTGTCCCCTCTAGTTTTGGTCCCAAATAAGAATGGGAAGTGGAGGATTTGTGTGGGTTATAGAGAATTGAACAAAGCCACCAAGAAAGACCATTTCCCTTTACATTTCATTGATCAAGTTTTAGATGGTTTTGCTCGGAATAAGTTCTTCTCTTTCCTGGATGTATTCAGTGGTTATAATCAGATCTGGATTAACCATGAGGATCAGGACAAAAATACAATCACATGTCCTTGGGGTACCTTTTCTTATAAGGTCCTCCCTTTTGGTCTATGTAATGCCGCTGCCACTTTTCAAAGGGAAGTTCTTAGCATCTTTGCTGAGCTCGTCCATGAGTTTGTAGAGATATACATGGATGATTTAAATCCCTCTGGGTGTGACTTCCTGGAGGCTCTTTCTAACCTGGGAAAAGTCCTGAGGAAGTGCATTGAAATGAACCTCTCACTTAGTTTTGAGAAATGTGGATTCTTAATGAATGTAGGGACTGTCCTTGGCCTTTCAATATCTCAGGAGGGAATACAAGTGGACCCAAACAAGATTTCTATCATCAAATGGGTCCCTGCTCCTCAAAAGTAAAGGGATGTTAGGAGTTTCTTGGGCTTATCTAGATACTATAGGAGGTTTATCAAGGAATTTAGTAAAGTTGTTTCACTATTGTTTGGATTGTTGGCCAAGGACTCAGAATTTCACTAGACAAATAGTTGCCAAGAGGCCCTTGAGATTTCGAAAGAGAAATTAACCACTGCACCCATACTTAGGGGCCCAAATTGGGCTCTGCCTTTCCATATCGATGCTAAGGCATCTGAAAAATATGTGGGGGCAGCCTTGGGACAAATAGATGGTAAGTTACGTTATGCCATTTACTTCCTTAGTAAAAATTTGTCTAAGGCTGAATTGAACTACACTGTAACTAAGAAAGAACTCCTAGTTTTGTACACTCAAACAAATTCATAAACCACATCACTAGATACCAAATTCTTTTGCATACGGACTATGAAAGTATTAAATATTTGATGAATAAGCCTGATGTGAATGCTAAAATCATTAGACAATTTTTGTTGTTATAGCAGTTTGATTTAACTATCATTAAAAGGCCAGGTAAAGAAAATGTAGTTGCAGATTTTTTGTCTAGAATTGATTTTCCTGTAGGTGATGAAGGGATGGCCAATGATAAGCTTCTAGATGAGCACCTATTTTCTATCTTATTTCTCTCTCCATGGCGTGCTGACATAGCCAACTACTTATTTGCTACAAAATTTCTCCAAAATCTATCATCTAGGGAGAAGAGCATAATTGCAAGGAAAAGGGCCCCTTTCACTTGGATTGGGGGAAATATCTTCATGCTGGGACCAGATTAGAACTTAAGAAGATGTTTCGGGTATGGGGAAGTCTTTGACATCCCCTCGACCTCATGATGGGCACTGTGGAGGTCATTTTGCTGCCAAGAGAACAACTTTCAAACCTCTACAAGCTGGCTATTATTGGTCCACTCTCCACCAAGATGAAAGAAGGTATACCAACATATGTGATCAGTACTAAAGGATGGGAAAATCCACATCCAGGGATGAAATTCCCCTACAAACTTAGGTGGCCTTGGATCCATTCGAAAATTCGGGCTCAAATTTCAGTAGGCCAATTGATCCACCATCTGTTGGAAAATCAAGGATATTATATACAGTTTGATTCTCCTTTCTTGATAATTACTTGTGAGTGTGTTGGATTCTTTTTATTCTTTAATATCTTATCTTTCATCAAGAAATTATACATATTTGAAGATCACAAAACAAGAGACACAAGATATAGGAGGGAAAAATCCTCCTCAAGGGGAAAACCAAGTTAAGATAATTATTCCTTTCAATAGTATTATTTGAGACTCTTTACCCTAGACGAAGACCAGACTTTCCCTCCACACCATGTCAGCTTCCAAGATCTTTGACCCCTTCTAGCAACTTCGACTAGGCAATAACTTCAGGCAACACGCAACTTACATCAACAACGAAATCTTAAGAGACTTCGCTCTCCCAATCCAGACCACGAAACAAAGAGAGAGAGGCAACAAATTTTTTTCTTCTTCTCTAGGGACTCCCCAAAACTCACACTTATTTCATCCTCCCGACAACAGATTTTTCACTTCTCCAACTCTTCTTGAGATATCGAACTTTCTTAAGAGTGAGTGCTCCAAATGACTTCGACCTCCTTCATTATATAGGCTTCTAGTGGGTCGAATGTGGGTCCTTAGGCTGACTTGATCTTCCTCAGGCCGACATGATGTGGAGGACACATAATTCATATTTGACTTGGTACAAAACCTTTTTACATCATTCAAAAGCCCAAGAAGGGTCTCTTCAAATATACAATGACTCTATAAACTCAATATTAATCCTAGGGGGCCACAATGGGGACTTTGACTAATACAATGATGACCCAATAATGAAACCCATCTTTTAATAAGTGATTGTTACAATAACAAAATTTCTTTTCTTTATTATTTTGGCAAGTACATTACATAACAAGTCAAGTACATTACATAACAAGTCAAGTACATTATTGAAGACTGAACATAGTTACATTTTCTAACACTCCCTCTTAACTAGGGAGGTATTCATAATGTAAATATACAATGGAATATCTCAAACTATATGAAAACATGAAGAACCTTTAGGAATCATAATGCCATGGACTAGATTGCTGACTAGGGAAATCTATCCAATCACTCACTCAAAAATTTAGGCACCGCAATGCCATGGACTAGATTCCTGACCAGGGCAATATATCCAAGTAGGACTAAGGTGGACTCAATATTTCAGCCCTTCTAGGTACCATCAATATTACTTTGTAACCACCAACCCAAACATACAAGTGGGTATCCAAAACAGAGCTCAATAAACAACACCACCTTTTTAATTCTAGGATTCCAGACATCGACACAAAGTGTCGACCTGATGTATCCCTAGGCAATGCTTCACTCGCAAAGCCTCAAAAAATATCTTCCATTTTTTATCATCAATACAATCACCAATATCTATCAAACCCAATAGGTTCCTTAGATATTCGAACTTATTATTAGGAAGAGCCTTTGCCAATATGTCTACTATTTATTCATCTATTGAAACATACTCTAACTTCATGATCCCATCCTGTACCAAGTTCGTAATAATGTGGAACTTATTATTGATATGTTTTGTTCTTTAATGAAACACATGATATGTAGACATATTGATACAACTTTTATTGCCACAATTAATCACAACAGGACTCAGAGACTTCTCAAACAAATCTGTCAGAAGCTTTCTTAACCAAACAACCGCCCTTTTCCTACTTCACATGCAACCACACATTCTGCGTTGACACTATTCAATGCAATGAGATCTTTCTTCCTACTCATCCATGAGTTCAAAGTAGCTCCTAGACTAAATCATCCTTCGGTAGTGCTCCTCCCATCGGTCTCACTGCCACCCAAATCAAAGTCTATGAAGCCAATTAGCTTGACTTACTCTAATACTTTAGGCAGTGTTGTAGTGCCACAAAGATAGCTCAATATATTTTTGGTAGCTATCTGGTGATCATGACGAGGCTCCAACTTGTAGAAAAGAAAATGAAATAATGAAGGAAAGAACAAGAAACAAGAACCCTCAACTAGATAGCCAAGATAAGAAACTGAATTGGAACTGAATAGATTTTATTCAACTATGATTCTTCGTTGTTTCATTTCATGTGTATTAGATTATTTTATATCATGACTATCGTTACATAACTAACTATTCGGTATACAACTGTCTAATTACAATTTACCTAAAATTACTAATTCGTTGTCAAACTAACAAACTCCACCTTGACAACAATTTTCCTAATCTCTTGCCCATGCCCATTTATCATCTTTTCTGCAAGCCAAGAGAAGCTAAACACCACCGCAGCTTCTCTACTGTTACTGGCTTTGTCAATATGTCTGCACAATTCTCTCATGTATGGACCTTTTGAAGAGCTACTTTTCCACCATCGATCACATGTCTCAGAAAATGATACCTTACATCAATGTGCTTGGTTCTGCTGAGATAGGCAGGATTTGTAGCCAAGTGAATAGCACTTTGACTGTCACAAAGTACATTCACTTTCTCCTGCTTTCTTCCAATTTCATCTAGCAGACCCTTTAACCAGAGTGCTTCTTTACTGGCATCTGAGGCAGCTATATATTCGACTTCAGTAGTGGACAATGCAACTATTTCTTGAAGCTTTGACATCCAACTAATCGCTCCACCTACAAGAGTAAAGACATAACCTGTAGTAGATCTTCTTTTGTCCAAATCACCTGCATAGTCAGCATCTACATATCCGCAGACTGATCCTTCACTACCATTAAAGACAATGCAACGATCACTTGTGCCTCTTAGATATCGAAGCACCCATTTCACAGCTTGCCAATGTTCTTTACCTGGATTTTCCATGAACCTGCTGACAACTCCAACTGCATGTGAAATGTCAGGTCTTGTAGATACCATCGCATACATTAAGTTGCCTACCACATTTGCATATGGTACATGAGACATATACTGCTTTTCTTCATCAGCTCTAGGACTCAAAACCGAAGAAAGCTTAAAATGGGAAGCTAGTGGAATATTGACAGGTTTCACATTGTTCATAGAGAACTTTTCAAGTACTTTCTCCACATACTTCTACTGTGATAACCAAAGCTTACCATTTTTCCTGTCTCTGTGTATCTCCATGCCCAAGATATGTTTTGCTGCTCCAAGATCCTTCATATCAAACGTCCTAGAGAGTTGAGCCTTTAACCTGTTGATCTCTTCCATGCTTTTGTTTGCAATAAGCATATCGTCAACATACAAAGCTAAGATAATGAATATGCCATTGAAACTTTTGAAGTATACACAATGATCATACTCACTTCTTACAAAGTTCTGGCTCACCATGAAGGAATCAAACTTCTTGTACCATTGTCTGGGAGACTGCCTCAGACCATATAATGATTTCCTAAGCTTGCAAACTAATCTTCTGTTGCGACCTCGTACAAAACCTTCTGGTTGCTCCATATATATCTCTTCGTTTAAATCACCATGTAGAAAAGTTGTTTTAACATCTAACTATTCTAACTCAATATTAAGCAACGCAGTTAGTGCCAACACAGTGCGAATAGAAACAAATTTTACAACTGGAGAAAAAATCTCATGAAAGTCTATACCTTCAACCTGAGAATACCCTTTTGCTACCAGTCTCGCCTTATACCTTTCGATACTTCCACCAACTTTCCATTTTAGCTTGAAGACCCATTTGCATCCAACAACAATCCTCCCTTTAGGAAGCTCTACAAGATCCCAGTTATTGTTCTTGGCTAAGGAGTCCATTTCTTCTTCCATAGTCACTTTCCATTTTTTGTTATCTGTATCATCTACTTCTTCCTGATAACAATAAGGTTCCCCATCTTCAGTAATCAAAGCAAAAGATGAAGTAGAATCTTCATACCTTTTTGGAATTTCCCTTTCCCTTGTAGATCTTCTTAGAGCAACTGGTTGCTGAACTGGTTCAGAAACTTGCACTGGTTCAGAAGCTTCAACGGATTCCTTTTTGTCTTCAGCACCTTTTTCTCCAGAGGTTTCTCCTTCCTTTCGGCTGTCACCGAAAAGTCTAGCCTCCAACTGAACTCATTGATTTGGCGACACCTGTTACTGTTCAATTCTTTCAACAGTTTATTTTAAAAGAGAGGATTCATCAAATGTTACATCTCTACTAATGACTATTTTCCGCAATGTAGGATCCCACAACCTATATCCTTTTACTGCATAGTCATACCCAACAAATACATAACATTTCGACTTTGGATCTAATTTTCAATGCTGATTTTTCGGAATGAGAGAATAAGCATCACATCCAAATATTCTCAAATGTGAATAGTCACAACACTGACCCATCCAAACTTCTTTAGGAATTTTACAATCAATTGCTACTGAAGGTGATCTGTTAACTAAATAACAAGCAGTAGATACTGCTTCTGCCCACAACTCCTTTTGCAAGTTAGCATTGCTAATCATCCTTCTGGCTCTTTCCATAAGAGTCTGTTTCATACACTCAGCAACACCATTTTGCTGAGGAGTATAAACAGCAGTTTTGTGTCTAACAATTCCCTCATCCTTACAGTATTGTTCAAATTCACCTGAAGTGAAACTCACCCCATTGTCAGTTCTTAAGCATTTAATAGATTTGCCTGTTCTTTCTCTACCATTACTTTAAATTGTTTAAATACATTTAATACATCAGCTTTCCTTTTTAGCATATAGATCCAAACTTTCCGGGAGTAATCATCAATAAATGTTAAAAAATACAGTGCACCTCCATATGACATAACAAGGGAAGGCCCCCACAGATCATAATGAATATATTCTAAAACATCTTTACTATTATGATTTCCAACTTTAAACCTCTGTTTACACTGTTTTCCATACACATAATGTTTACAGAAATCTAAATTCAAGGATTTCAGACCAGGAAGAGATTTACGTTTCATCAATATCTGAAGACCTTTCTCGCTCATATGACCCAATCATTGATGCCATAGATGAGTGCCTGCTTCTTCCTTCTCTGACGCAACCGCTGCTTCACCGATCTGAGTACTTCCTTTTAACCTGTAAAGATTTCCGACCTTTTCTGCCTTCATAACCACAAGTGCTCCTTTAAAGACTTTCAAGACACCATCCTGACCTGTAAACTTATAACCATCTGAATCCAAAACTCCTAAAGAAATCAAAATTTTCTTCAAATTAGGTACATGTCTAACACTAGTTAATGTTCTAATTGTGTTATCATACATCTTAATCCTGATATCTCCCATCCCAACAGTCTAACATGACATATTGTCACCCATAAACACAGAACTACCGTTTACATTTTCATATGAGGTAAACCAATTTCTATGTGGGCACATGTGATGCGAAGCACCAGAGTCTAACAGCCAGCTATCTAAACCCTGAGAGATATTACATTCAGGTGAAGTTTCATCTATCATATACAATTCTTCAGCAGATAAAACTTCGTCTATCATACCTGAATCGACCTGATTCGCTTCGTTCTTCAGGTTTTCGAATTCCTTTTGTTTCCAACAGTCCTTCTTCAAGTGTCCAATTTTCTTGCAGTTCCAACATTTTACCTTACACTTCTTCCCTTTCGATTTCGATCTGGAAGTACCCCTTGGTTTTTCTCCTCTTCCCTTTGAGCGTCCTCTAGTGACCATGGCTTCTGATGCAGTTGTTTCAGTGTTGGATTTCCTTCGTACTTCTTTAGACAGAAGAGCTCCCACGACTGATTCAAACTTCAAAGAATCAACAGAGCTGAAGCTGATTGAAGTTACGAAGTGATCCCATGATTCAGGCAGAGAACACAACAAGGTTATGGATTTATCTTCTTCCTGTATTTTGACTTCCATATCTGTTAATTGACGTATTAGTGTATTAAAAACATTCAAATGTTCTGCAATGTTTGAAACTTCTTTCATTCGAAGACTATAACTGTCTTTTCAGATAAATTCTGTTGGTCAATGACTTCGTCATATAGAGTTTTTCAAGTTTTTCCCACAATCCTGACGCTGTAGTCTCTTCAACAATGTTGAAGAGAACTTCATCAGCAAGACATAGCCGGATGGTACTGAGAGCTCGGGCATCCAAGTCCTCCCAGTCTGAAGTAGTCATGGTTGCAGGTTTCTTAGTTGCCCCATCCAATGCCTTGTGCAACCCTTGTTGCACAAGCAAATCCCTAACCTTCAGTTTCCAAAGAGAAAAATTGCTCTTTCCGGTGAATTTCTCCACCTCGAATTTTGCATTCGACATCTTGGCCATTTTCTAAGACTTTCAATCTTCAGTCTAAGGTTTTAAAAAAAAATCAATTTTCTTCTTCCAAAATTAAAAAAAAATCCAATGCCAACAAAGGGTTTCCAAGTTTTAACTTTCCCTACTTCAGTTTCTTAAAAAAATTGCTGAATAATATTTCCAGGGAAAAAACCTTTGTTTTTTTTCAATTCAAGGAAAAACCCTTTTTTTAAAAACACTTATTTTCTCCTTTCCTTTAAAAAAAATTGTCTTCTTGTTTCCTGACTTTCTCACATTCACCACTTAATTTACTTTCTCAGGGAAAAAGAATTTCTGAGACAAAATAAAATAAAATACCCGAATCCACATTTGTTGATCAGGCTCTGGCAGCAGAAGGCAGACTTCCTCTCTGGTTCTATCAGGCAGCATGCAAGCAGACCAGCGACGCACAACAGTTCCTCCTCACACAGAGAAGCACCCAGCCAACTCCTTGACAGCTTCTCGACAGTATGAACAGGGCCAACAATTTAAAAAAAAAATGTTACGTTCAACCTTTCTCAGATAGCAGGACCTCCAGCCGGTTGAACCCCTCCTCGATTCATGCACAAACGGTCTCTTCTCAAAAAATCGGTGGCAGTTGCACGCACAGACAGGCTCTTTTAAAAAAAAAATGGCGACAATCTTCAATGACACTCCAACAAATGCATAGACGATCTCTTATTTAAAAAACGGTGGCAGTTGCACACATAGACAGGCTCTTCTTCAAAAAAAATCGGCTCTTTCGCACAGCCCGCACAGCCTTACGGTTTTGCTTCACACCTTCACGCTCCAGCCCGCACAGCCTCACTGGTTTTGCTTCACACCTTAGCACAGCCCGCACAGCCTCACGGTTTTGCTTCACGCCTTCACGCTCCAGCCCGCACAGCCTCACTGGTTTTGCTTCACGCCTTCAGCCTCACTGGTTTGGTTCACGCCTTCAGCCTCACTAGTTTTTCTTCACGCCTTAGCACAACCCGCACAGCCTCACGGTTTTGCTTCACGCCGTAGCACAACCCGCACAGCCTCACTGGCTCTGATACCAATTGTAGAAAAGAAAATGAAATAATGAAGGAAAGAACAAGAAACAAGAACCCTCAACTAGATAGCCAAGATAAGAAATTGAATTGGAACTGAATAGATTTTATTCAACTATGATTCTCTGCTGTTTCATTTCATGTGTATTAGATTATTTTATATCATGACTATCGTTACATAACTAACTATTTGGTATACAACCGTCTAATTACAATTTACCTAAAATTACTAACTCGTTATCAAACTAACACAACTAAAACTGACTAATAATGTTTACTGCAAAACATATATCTGGCCTAATATTTACCAGATACATCAAGGAACCCACCAACTAATGATATGAAGTAATATCCAAGAGACTAGAGTTGGAGCTCCTCAACTTCTTGAAGTTGGTGATCATAGGAGTAACCATTGGCTTGGAGTCCATAATCCCAAATTTCTGCAATAACTTGATGATGCACTTTCCTTGCCCTGAATATATCTCCCCAAGTCTCTGCCATACTTCTAGACCTAGGTAGTAATGCATCGGTCCTAGATCCTTCATCTCAAATTTAACTGCCAACATATTCTTGGATTCTTGCATTCTTCGTTTTACATCAGCAACGAATAGATCATCCACATATATTAGAATAATGACGAGATCATTGTTCATGACATTGATATATAGATTTTGATTAACAAGTACTCTTCACGAACCCAATTCTGAGAAGATATTTATCCATTCTTACATACCATGCCCTAGATGCTTTCTTTAAGCCATAGAGGGCCTTCTTGAGTATGCAAACATGAGAGTCCCTTCTAATCACTTCAAATCCTTTAGGTTGTTTGATGTACACTTCCTCAACAATGGCCCCATTTAGAAATGTGGTCTTCACATCCATTTGATGGAGATTCCACCCCATTGTAGTAGCCAATGAAACCAACGATCTAATGGTAGTGTACCTTACTGTAGGTGAAAAGGTTTCTTCATAGTAAATGCCTTCCTTTTGAGAGAAACCCCTTGTAATGAACCTTGCTTTGTACTTGTCTATACTTCCATCAACATCATGTTTGATTTTATCGATCCACTTCAATGTGGTAACCGATTCGTCACTAGATCTAAGAATCATTTCCAAAGCCCCATTCTTCATGATGGATTGGTATTCTTCTTGCATAGATTTTTTCCAAACTTCTTCATGCTCAGCTTCTTGGAATGTAGAAGGTTCAGTTTCAATCAACTTGGTCATATAGGCAGCATAACAAGAATACCTTTTCGATTTCTTACTTTCCCTGGAGGACACTTTCGCAACTTCATGTCCTTGAGAATCTTCTAATGTAGTTGTAGCTTTAAACCAATTTGGAATCTTCCTTCTGGTTGGGATAACCACCAAATGAATAGGATCACTTGGTCCTTCTTCTTCATCATTTGTAGTAGAGTCCTCATGATGAAGTTCATATTCTTCAAATACGGGAGCTTCTTCGTCATCAGAATCAATAGGAATATCCTTTGGTTTCTTGTAAGCTTGATTCTCATCAAATATGACATCCCTTCTTACTTCAATGTATCTTCCCTCCTTTATGTAAATTCTATATGACTTTGAGGAAAGACTATAACCAACGAATATTCCCTTGATGCTTGTCGAGTACAAATTATTTTGCTTGTCTTTTAAAACATGGACATATGTTGGACTTGCAAATATTTAGAGATGATCCACACTCTACTTCTTTCCTATGAATACTTCTTCAAGTGTAGTATTATCAAGACTCTTATGAGAACTTCTATTTTGAACGTACACATCAGTGATTTCTGCTTCACCCCATAATAACTTCGGTAGATCTTGATCAAGAAGCATAGTTTTAATGCCTTCTTTAATTGAACTATTGTTCCTTTTGGCCAATCCATTTTGTTCGGGATAGTAGGGAGAAATGAGCTCCCTCTTAATACCTACATCCTTATGATACACAATTAACTCTTTAGAGGTGTATTCCCCACCATTGTCAGACCTTAGAGTCTTTATCTTCCTTTTTGTTAGGGTTTCCACCTCAGCCCTAAACTCGTTGAGCTTATCAAATACTTCATCGAGTAGGTAGAACCATGTCTTCCTTGAATGGTCATCAATGAATGTTACATAGTAGAGATGACCTCCAAGTGTCTTGTCAGACTTAGGCCCGCATACATCAGAATGGATAAGATCTAATATTTCTTTAGATCTAGATTCACTATGATGAAATGGATTTCTAGTATGCTTCCCAAAGAGCATCTCTTGTACACACTTTCATGATCTAACTTCATATCAGGAATACCATGAACCAATCGACTAAGAGTAGGGATGACCCTATATTGAAGATGACCATACCTTTGATGATGCCATAGTTCAATGGGGCTTATTTCCATATGAACCAAAGATTGAGGAGATGGAGTGATATCTTGGTAAAGACTTCCTTCACAAACTCCAATAACCCTATGTTTTTCAATACTAGAGTTATTTCCTAAAACCAATAATTTTCCATCAACAAAATCAATCCTTTCCCCATTATCTTCTAAACAAGGAATAGAAAGTAAATTCTTTTTCAAACGTAGAACATAGAGGATGTTGTTGAGATGCAGCTTTGATCCATTATCCAGCTTTAATGATGTAGATCCTAGGCCTCTAACAACATAGCTTTTTTTGTCACCCAATTCCACTACATGAGAGGATGATTCCTTTGATAGTGTGTGTAGTTGATTTCTTTCACCTGTCATGGGTCTCGATGTTGCACTATCAACGATCCATGAATTGTCATCACTAAGAGAACCTGTAAGGGCGGCCAAGAATCCTTGACTTTCGAATTTGTTGAATAATTAGTAGATGATCTTCTTAATCTATCTTCTAGTAGAGTTGAAACCCAATCTTATGCAGTTCACCATAGAGGGAGAATCCATGCCAAAAAAGTGATATTCGACTTCTCTTGCCCTTAGCTCTAATATCATGTTGTAAAATCAAGGATATTATATTACGGTCTGATTATGATTTCTTGATAATTACTTGTGAGTGTGTTGGCTTCTTTTTCTTCTTTATTATATTATCTTTCATCAAGAAATTATACATATATGAAGATTAGAAAAACAAGAGACATGAGATATAGGCAAGGAAAAAAACCCTTCTAGGGGAAAACCAAGTCAAGATAATTCTTCCTTTCAATAGTATTCTTTGAGAATCTTTACCCTAGAGAAAGACCAAAATTTCCATCCACGCCATGTCAACCTCCAAGATCTTCGACCCCTTCTAGCAACTTCGACTAGGAAACAACTTACAACAAAATGCAACCTACAAAAACAACAAAACCTTAGGAGACTTTGATCTCCCAACCCATACCATCAAACAAAGAGAGAGAGGCACAAAAAGTTTGATTTTCTTCTTTTATAGAGACTCCCCAAAACTCACACTTCTTTTGTCCTTATGGCAACAGACTTCACACTTCTCCAACTCCTCTTGAGATATCGAACTTTCTTGAGAGTGAGTGCTCCAAATGACTTCGACATACTTCAATATATAGGCTTCTAGTGGGTCGAATGGGGCTCCTTAGGCTGACATGATGTGTAGAACACATAATTCATATTTGACTTGATACAAAACCTTTTTACATGATTTGAAAGCCTAAGAAGGGTCTCTTTGAACATACAATGACTCTATAAACTCAATATTAATTTTAGGAGTCCACAATGGGGAGTTTGACTAATATAATGATGACCTAAGCATGAAACCCATGCTTTAATAAGTCATTGTTACAATAATAGAAGTTATTTTCTTTATTATTTTGAAAAGTAAATTACATAATGACTCAAGTACATTATTGAAGACCGAAAATATTTACATTTTCTAACACCATCAGGGCAGAAAAAGTACATCAACGTGTGAATTGATTACTTGAAAAAGTGGGTTGAGACAACGACTGTCAAGGTAGAAACAAAGGAGAAAGTGGTTGAATTCTTAAGGGAAAATATCTTCTACAAATTTCGGTACTCCAGAGGGATAGTCACCGATCAGGGAGCTCAATTCACATCACATCTAATTGAGAATATTTTAAGTCATAATCATATCAAACACATAAAATCTACTACCTATCACCCTCAGGCAAATGAGAAAGTAGAGGTTACAAATAGGGCATTGGAGAGCATCCTCACCAAGATTGTGAGAAGTAGCAGGAGAGATTGGAAAGAAAGATTAGTGGAGGCCACTTGGGCCTATAGCACCACTTGGAAGACAAATACTGGGTTCACTCATATGATCTGGTTTATGGAAAGAAAGCTATGCTTTCTATTGCGTTTGAGTATAATACTTTGAGCATGGAATCCAATTGGCCTTAGATGTCACCAAAGAACAACAAGAGAGGCTGCTCCAATTGAATGGCTTGGATGATTTTAGAATGCAGGCCCTCCTACACACTGAAGTTATACAATTGCAAAGGAAGGTATGGCATGATAGGAATATCAAGGACAAGGTTTTTCAAGAAGGGTATTGGGAATCATTATATGATTCTAGGTTCAAGGATTTCAAAAGAAAATAGATGACAAGATGGTTAGTCCCATACCTGATAGAGAAATGTCATGACAATGGAGCTGCTCAAATCAGGACCATTGATCAGGAAGGGATTCCCTTGCTTGTCAATGGATACAGGTTGAAGTTATACATGAAAATTATGTCTAAGGAAGAATTCATCAATACAATCAGCAAATAAATCAATGTGACTGGAAGTGTCATATCTTCCATTCCACAACATTTCTAGCTACTTTTTTTGAAGAAAAGAAAAAAATAAAAAATAAAATAAAATGCCTGGATGAAAACCTTTATGAGGCATATGAAGCCAACTCTTTTGTTGAAAACCTCTCTAAGGCAACCTAAGAACAAAAAAAAATATAAGAGAAATTATAAAGATCCCTAGGTGAAAACCTCTTTTCAGGCACCTAGGGTAGGCATACAGGTTGAAAACCTCCTCTGAGGCAACCTGTATGTCTCCAAAAAAAGAGAAAAAAAAAACAAAAGAGAAAACATAGGAAATGGATCTACAAGTACATGTCTGCTAATTTTTGTGTGTTACTTTTCAGGATTAAAGACAATGGCATATTTCGGGATACAGGGCAACATTCTCAAGATTCTCTTCACTTCTCCCTCCACCCACTTTATATCCATCATCCACACTCATGTGATCACCCCTCTCCACCATCCATTAGCCCAAACTTCAATTTTCACCCCCTATCTGGATTGTTGTATGAAGGACCTGTAATTGCTACAAGAAGGTCTTGTAGTGTTATAGGAAGGTTCCGAAAAGCTATAGGAGGGAGAATCGAAGGAAAGGATAACCTAGAATGACCTTGCAAAGGACGAATAAGGTTCTCCCACCATAGTGCAACATCTATCCATCACTCATCCATGCAAGTTCACATTCTTTTTTTTCAATAAAATCCCTCCACTCTGCCTTACCCCTTTCTTTTTGTTTTTTGGAGAAACACATAGAGCACATCCTCTCCATTTCTAAAAATCTATACCACTCCCTCAAAGTCATAGCATTATCCTCAAGATATTTTACATCCTCTCTCATCACCCCCATGCAGCTTGAAGACCCTAGAGGAAAAGAAAAGGATTGCTACAAGAAGAGAACCTCCTCCTATAGCAGCTAGCACACACATCACATAAAGCAATAGACTTGTTTTTTTCTCATCAGTATGGGGGTGATGAAAAATTATGAGGCCACTCTACAATAGTCATGTCACTCCCAAAAGGATCTCCACCAATAGTAACAGCTTGGAAATCAACAAGGTACCTACAAACAGAGGAATCACAACAATCAATTATCATGAGGAGCAATGACGAAATACATAGGAAATAAACACAAGTTGACTCCCTTGATGGCTGTAATTAGGTCGAGCTACAACATGCACATCCCTGCATCAGTTCGATCATAAGGTAGGCACAGGTATGGAAAACTCTCATCTTCACCCTATGTGTAAATAATGAAAAATGTGTAAATGTCAAGAGGAGGTGTTTTAATAAGCTGGAGGTGGCCAATTAACTTGGCCACCCTTGGCTAGTAAACTAAAAGTGATGATAAGCACTCATGCAACATGGAGGTGTCACATTAGTCGAGTTGGAATCATAGAAAGTGGGTGGTGATTAGGAGGAATGAGGGAATAATTTATCCGAGTGGGGACAATGGTCCAAAAGAGGAAACCTCATGTGAATGCTAGGTCATGACAACGCTCCAAACCTAAGCCAAAAATGGCATATTATGTACTAGGGCTCAAATTCTTTTGCATAAATGCTCATTTCAAAATAGTTAAGGAGAGGATGAGCTCAGGGTGCCATCGAGGAGTTTCAAACCCTGTTCTTCCATTGCTACAGGTAAGCCTGCAACTACTACAAGAGGGTCAAGAGACTGCTATATGAAGACTGAAAGGGTGAAGGAATTCTACAAAGGGTCAAATTAGTCTCCAAATTATTACCTTCATCCTAGAACACTTGATAAAAAGTAAGTACCACCATCTCCTTCATCCATCCATAAATTATTTGCAAGGTGTACTTCGATTTCTATAGAAAGAGAAATCAAATTGTGAAATTGAAAGATTTTTTTGGGCTATAGAGTAAAGCGGGTGTAGGAAATTATCATCTAAAAGGAATTTTAACTCACTATTGCCACTGATTTATACACCAAGTCTATTAAAGGAAGTATCTATCCTTCACTCAACTAAGAACATAGAGAAGAGATGGGGGGAGGATTTAATAGAAGGGAGCCCTCAGATACCAAAATAATCCTTCTACACCCTCCTGTGGTAGAAATTTTTAGAAGACACCAATGGCTAGGATTCTTCAAATTGTTGAAAGGATATGATGATGACATTACCTTGAACTTTCCATGGCCATGAAATAAAAACATAAGACAATGCCACCACTGTGGTGAGGGGATTAGCTATCTCACACAGCCCTAAGCTAATTAGTAGAGTGAAGAACCTACCCCTAGGGATCAAATGGGGCAGAGAAGACAAAATCACCAGTGCCACTGATAAAAAGAACTTCTTCATTGCTAATGGAAAACTTGTGAACGACAAGATTAGAGTTAGGATGGAAATCCTACCTTATCCTTGGGATGAGATGGCCTACCATATCTTGAAATACATATCCTATGAGGGAAGGCTGAGTGTGGTTTATGCCTACCATTTTAGATTACTTGATGAACTCATATTTCAAGAAAAATTGCCTCTGTCTCAAAGAATTAGTGTGCCACATTTCTTCCTACAATCCATCAGGGACATGAGTCAAAAAGTTAGAGAGGTAAAACACTAATACCTAGGCTACCATGGTGTCATTAAACTAATATTGGTGGATGCCTTGAACAAACTATGAATACTTGTCCTTTGGTCCAAATTCAGAGACATGGATAGAGAGGCCTTCATTGACACACAAACCCTCACACCAGGTGAGACCCCAACCTCTAGTGTTGGGGGAAGAGAGGTGAAAATAGAGGAGGAAGAAGAAGGGGAAAAGGCAGGAGAGGAAGAAGTAGTAGGACCAGAAGAAGAGGAAAGAGAAATAGATGTAGAAAGGACAAAGGAAGAACTAGAGGCAAAGGTAGTAAAAGAGCAAGATGAAGAGGAAGAGGGGGAGAAACAGGAAAACTCAAGCCCGGAGAAAAATAATGAGCCCATAGAAACAAAGATATCCCCATAGAAAGAAAGTTTGTCTCCAGGACCCACTGAAAAAGAGGTAGTTGCAACTTTAGCTACCTTGAGCACCCAGTCAAACCTAAAAGGAAGAGACAAAGGTAATTCCCCATATAATTTAAGACCGGGAAAAGCACCAAGATCAAGCAAGGAAGGATACAAACTCCTACAAAAGCCCCTATCAAAATTGAAGATTCCCTAAGTAAGAAAGATGAGGTGGGGCCTTGTCTAGTCAATTAGCAAAAGTCTTGCCTTGTGAGCTACCCTTCTAGAGAAATCTGCAGCAGAGGGATCATATCCTGGTGAGGATACCCCTAGGAATCCATGCCAGAGACATCCAATAAATAGGTGTGGCTTCTAAGACACTCTTGATGAGGGTGAGTCAACCAGCACGAGATAGATATTTGAGGTACCAGATATTGAGTCTTTTTTCCATCTTTGAGATGAGCCAAGTCTAGTCAGTGATCTTGTAGCCCAAGGGCTTTAACTCATACCCCAGATATTTCCGACCCTCTGCCAGGCTCAATTGAGTAAATGGGAAGCATTGAAGTGCAAAAAGGATCTCGTGTGGTGTGCATCCCACTACTGTCAACATAGATTTTGTATCATTTATCAACATGCCAGTAGCCATTTGAAATAGGGAGAAAGAGGCTTTGATGATGGTAAGATCACCAATGCTACCATAGAGAACTATCAGGACATCATCCACAAAAAGCAGATGTGTTAGCATACAACCATCTGATATCTTTATGCCTTGTAATCTGCCTCTTCTATGTTCATCCTTTATGAGTCTGCTAAGGCCCTCCATAACAAGAAGGAAGAGTAATGGTGATAGCGAACATCCCTGCCACAAACCTCTTTCAGAGAAGAAAAAGGGGGATGCACTTCCATTAACTAGAATGCTGAAGGGGAATGTTAGTTGTACAACTCATAATCCATTTGATGAATATGAATGGAAAACCCAGATGGGTTAAAAGCATTCTAATGTAACCAATTAACTCTGTTAAAAGCCTTGGATAAATCAACTTTCAGAATCATATGTTTGCATCTCCTGATATGTAGAGTATGTAATACTTCATGTGCAGTGCCTACCACCTCATGAACCTGTCAATCTTGTAGGAAGGTGAATTGTTCCGGTGAGATGTGGTTGGATAGAATGGGCTGCATCTGGTTGGCAATGATCTTTGCAATAATCTTGTAAATGCAATTGCAGAGTGAGATAGGGCGATATTCTTCATAGGAGACTGGGTTATCAGTTTTTGGGATGACCGCTATGAAGGTAGAAGTGATGGATGTTTCTATATTTCCGCTAATTCTAGTATCCTCAACAACTTTTAGCAGCTCTTCACCTATGATGTCAAAAAAAGCCAAGTAGAACTCAATTAACCATCTATCAGGTCTTGGGCTTTTGTCTTTTTTAAATCACTTCAGGGTGGCCTCCAACTCTTCCAAAGTAACTGCTTTGGTCAGGTCCCCTTCCTCCTCTTGATCTATGAACCTTGGAAAAAGTTGTGCCACTCTAATGATGTCTTCCAGATTTGCTTCCTGTGGGGCACTGTAATTTCGTTTGAAATGAGAGGCTGCCATCTCAACCAATTGTTGAAATGTGTTGACAACTTGTCCCTGTTCATTCTGAAGCTGCCAAATAGTATTAATCGCCTTCCTTCCATTAGAAAAATTCTGATAGAATTTGGTATGTGCATCCCCATCCTTCATCCATATTGCCCTACTTCTTAATCACCAAACTTCTTCACGATCCTTAAGGATTTTCCATCTAGCAGAGTATAGGGATGTGATCTTCTCCTTTTGTTCAATAGAAATGAATAATCCTCCTTGATCATTTCCAAAGACAAATAACTTAGATTCTATTTGTCACAAGGAGTGTTCATCCAGGATCCTTTTGTTGTGAGCCCATTGTTTGGACATTTTCTTCAACTCTGTAAGATTTTGAATAAAACCATTTGTGATATTACCCCCATCCCTAGGAGGGTTTGCTTTCCAGTATTCAGAGACCATGCTGATATAAGAGTCTTCCCTAAGCCAGACAGAGCAGAATTTAAAAGGTCCCTTGGGCTTTGTTTTACCCCCTTCAATATCCATATAGATGGGAAGATGATCAGAGATCCCCCCAGATCCAACCCATTGTCTGATGTGAAAACCCAGATCAAGTACCTTCTCTTTGACCAAGAAGCGATCAAGTCTGCGAGCCAGACCATGTTCCCCTGTCCTGTTATTCCTCCAGGTCGCTTGTAATTTAGCTGAAGGGATATCAATCAACTGATGTGAATCTAGGATGGATGAGAAGTAATCAGATAGAGATTCCCTCTATGGTCTATGTCCCTAAGACTCATCATGACTGATGGAGAAATTGAGATCCCCTCCAAGAATCAGATGGTCTGCCAAAAATAGGTCGGAATCTAGGAGGTTTCCCCAGAAATAAGGTCTGTTTTGACAAGGTCCATATATATTGAAAATTTGGAAATTCATTCCCAAGTCCGCTAAATGAATGTCAGCACCAATATGACTAGCCCCTCCCCAACAATTGAGCAGCTTAATAGAACGGGAGTTGTATCCCAAGGCAATACCCCCAGATCTTCCATGTGTATCCAATCTAATAAATAACCACCCAGGGAACATATTTTGAAGGGTATGGGAAATGACAGTTGCAGGACCAAGAGTCTCCTGTAGAAAGATTATATCATGCAAGTCGGTTGTAATTAACTGATGGAGTGCTAGTTTTTTGTCAGGCCTAGCAAGCCCCCGACAATTGAAGGAGATGATCTTCATGGAGGAGGCTCAGAGGGGGTTTCTCTAGCTCTAAGTACCCCATGTATAGTGGATTTTTTTCCCAAAGCAATCTCATCTCTTGCCATAGGTTGAGTAATAGTGAGCAAGGTGGGTCTTCCCCTATGGAGCTTATGCGGAGGGGGGGAGGGAATGATATCAAACTTGACATGGTCCAAAGCTTGTCTCTTGGCTTTTGAGCATGTCAGATAACTAGTTACAGGGGGTGCCTGAAAGAATGTGGAAGATGGAGGAAGAGGGGAAATCAGAGGGGAGGAAGGAGTGGGGGAAAAAATGGGTCTGGATGCAACATGGAAAAATATCGGGGAACAGGCAGCAGAAATAGAGGTCGAACCCAAAACAAATGTTACACCAGATGATATATCGGAAAATAAACTAGATGTGATGATATCAAGGAAAGATGTGCATAAAGAAGAGGATAAAGTGAAGGGTAAGCTCTTACCCAGAGAATGCGAGTCATTGGAGGTTGCCTGAGTTCGTGCTGGAGGCGGGAGGGGAGGTCGATGGGAGGGTCTGCCACTCTTCTTCAAAGTGGTCGATGGTGGGTCCATAACGTTATCTGTCGAGGCCATCTGCATCTCAGCCATCCCTTCTGTAGGCTCCGTATTCTAAGGCTGCTCCTCTTGAATTGGGGACTTTTGTGCCACTGGTTCCTAAATCGGGGTCTTTTTGAAGCCCTTGCCGTTAAGTGGACAATCTTTATACAAGTGACCCACCTTGTGACATCGTCTGCATCTCAAGGGGACACCCTCATAATCCAGTATCTGCCTCCTTGCTGCATTTCTTTACTGAATGTTAATGTGCTCCAGAAGGCCATCAGAGAGATCCAAGTGAACCAAAATCCTGGCAAAAGACATGCGCTCCGTACTCTGAAAAGATTCATCTTATGCGAGGTAGGTGCCAATGGCATTTCAATCCACTTGAAAACATCCTTTGTCCAGAAATGTAGAGGTATCCCTGGAAGGCGTACCCATATGGGTCTAGCATCGACCCTCTCCTGTTCCAAGTTAAACATAGGCGTCCATCTTCTAAGCAAAACTGGTGCTTGATCAATGTGCTATACTCTAGAAAGTACCCAGTTGGTGTGTGCAAGATAGTTGAACCGGAGAGAAAACCAACCTTTAACAAATGTTTGAACCTTTGGGGGGATCTTTCAGGTGATGACCCTAGACCTCTGAGGTCCATTGTTGAAGCTTTTCCACACTGAAATGTCTGCCGCGAACCCGACCAACAAGCACTTTCTCTGCAGTCTCCATGGAGTCCAGTAATTAAGTGTCCTCGGTGAGTTTTAGGAATACCTCATAGTTCCGGAGCTTCAAGCACCACTTCTTCATAGAAACCCCAAAAAATTTAGTAACATAAGTCTCTGGTGCTGAGGCAGGATGTGCAGTCAATGATGAAGGGGATACCCTAGGTCCCGCAGTAGCCGTCGATGGAATGGAAGAAAAAATACCTAGGATGGGACCAATTCCCATGAAATTTCCCAGAGGAAGAGCCTTGCTAGTCAGGGGAGCAGATGAGATGGGTTCCTGTGTAGTAGAGACCAAAAGGCGTTCGATCAAGGGTATACAAGAGGTGGACGAAGGAGGGTTTGATACCGGAACCGCTTCAAGGGTTTTTTCGCTAGGGTTTGTCAAAGGATCCGCAAAAGCCAAAGTACGTGGAGAGAGTGGCTGGGAGATGAATTCTGGATGTGATGGGGTGTCTTCAGGCTCCATCACAGAAGGTATGCGGGAGCAAGAGATGGGCGGAAGAGCATCAACTTCATCAGAGAGCTCGCTTTCGAAGGTAAAGTAACTCGTCGCTGTGGTCTTGGGGTGTGTCTAGATGGGCACATCCTCCGAAGGATCCGTGAAATAATCAACCATCTCATCCAAAACTGTCGAGACCGCCCGTTGACAGTTGCCTTCAGGTGATGCTAACAGGACGAAAGTAGTCAGTGAAGTGAGGGAGAGTTGAAGAAAAAACAAGCCGCCTGAAGCTAATGAACCGGTGGAGAGCCCGTTTCTAGTTAAGGGTAGCAGAGAA
Source organism: Pinus taeda (assembly GCA_000404065.3). NCBI lineage: Eukaryota > Viridiplantae > Streptophyta > Pinopsida > Pinales > Pinaceae > Pinus > Pinus taeda. The sequence continues at coordinate 134,965 of APFE030572906.1, forward strand.
ACAAAGGGGGGGGGGGGGGGGGGGGAACGATGTCAGAGCTGTACGGGGGCAGGCAATGTTGTACCACAGAAACAGAGGGTTGCAGATGGTCTCTGCAGAGAAACCCTAACCCAGTCGCCATCCCAACCAAGATATTTTAATATTTAGTTATATAACATCTTGTCATATTTAACTTAACTCATTTAGTTGAAAAATTATTTGCCTGTGAGCCTAAGTCAAGTCCATTCCTAATTCAATAATAATTCTGAAATTTTGAATTTGAAATTCAATGGGAGGGATGAAAGTTCTTTACTATATACCAGTTGATAGGTGGTGAAACTAGTAATGTTTTTCCATGTTGTCCTATAGGCCCACAAATATTTTAGAAATCAATTTTCCCAATCTTTCCAATGAAGTTGGATTGTTTTGGTCATGGGTACTCCCAAAACTTTATTTGTAGATTCCACTTGACCATTGATCTATGGATGATAAAGAGGAGACTTAAAATTTTTAATTTTGTATTTTTCAATAATTCCTCTCATGAATTTGAGGTAAATTGTGGTCCTTAGTCAGTAGCAATTTCCTTTGGACCACGAATTTGAAAACAATGTCTTCAAATAGGAAAATGACTACTGCTTGTTTAGTTGGTCATGTTGAAAAAATTTCTTCCACCCACTTTGTAATATGATCAATGCAAAGTAAATATATATATATATATATATATATATAGACAAAGGATATATAGGTCCTGATATATATATAGACAAAGGATATATAGGTCATATAAAATATAGGACCCATTTCTCAAAAGGATTAACAATATTTTATAGCTAAAGGGGAATTTCATCTGTTGCAATTGGTTGACCCATTCATTAATATTTATCACAACTTATCACATACTTCTTGACATCTCTAAAGAGAGTTGGATGGTAGTATTTGAGACACAATATTTGTAAAAAAATCTTTTATCTGCAAAATTCCCATCACATGGTTAATTATAACATTCTTTTAAAATATCCAAGAATTTATCTTCTCTAACACGTATATGTATTATCACAGTTTCTCCAATAGAAAACGTCTCCTTTGATCGACGAGTATCTAACACTTTGTTTATAACCTTATTTTTCTCTCATGGTGAAAAATGCAATAGTAAATTCTCTATGGAAAAATATCTAGCTATATCCACAAACCATTAGTTTTTAGTAGATATAGAAAATAAATTCTCATATTGGAAAGAATATAATACTATAACATTCTTAAGAGGGTTATTAATGCAAGAAAGGAAGTCTTCCACCTGATTTTCCTTTCCATGTTAATTTATGGTTGTAATATTAAAATCCTACAACAATAATAACCATCTTGTGATTCTACCGGTAGTAATAAGTTTATTCATTAAATACCTAATGATAGAATAGTATATATGGACAAAGAATTGTATCCAATGATGTAGTGTCAAAATTTATTGATGGCATGAGTAATTACTAACATCTCCTTTCTTTGATAGTATAATCAAGTTCAATAAAGGTTAAATTTTTATTGATAAAATATATAGCATAGATTTAAGGTTTTCCATTTGACCTAATAGCACTCCTATTGGTTTATTGGATACATCTATTGAGATTTGAAATGGCAAGGTCTAGCCTAGACCTCTCAATATTGGTGTTATTGAAAGTTTTTTCTTGAGGCATTGGAAAGAAATTTCACAATTAGCATCCCAATAAAATTTGACATATTTAAGAAGTAATTTAAACAATGATGTTAAGCCTCAACAAATCCCCTTAATTTTTTGTGAAAATAAAGAGATCTCCAATTAAATTTTCAAATTATTGTCTCTTTCATGTCACTTGATCATACATTTCTCAATTTAAAGGGGTGGTTCCATGGTATTTTCTTTTTCAATATTTTCATTCTTTTTAAGTTTTGAAGTGCTTTATGACTGATTTTGGTTCATGAAGTGATGATTTGATTCCTTGGAACAAAACCTCAAAAGATGATTAAAACATTTACATGCATAATTTGAAGAACCATTAAATACATTTAGCTCAATGATCATGATTTCAATAACAAGCTTGTTACATCACGAAAACTAGGTATTTATTCACATTTACATCACATTCGTAATGGTTGCGTCACTCGAGTCTATTTTCTTTATGTTTATTGTTTAAACACTTATCTAGACTTACTCAAAGTGGTTTCATGACCATGCTTGCCTAAATCTGGGTTATCATGATATTTGGACACTTTCAACAAAATTTGGTTTTTAGTGCATGAGTGAATTAACTTGACATTTCATTAAATTAAAACAATTCAATTAATGCTTACAAATATACAACTTAGTTTGCATCTTAAAATAATATATCTAATGATTAGAAATAAATGAATGGTATTCAATTTTCGTGAAGCATCATTTTCTTTCAAAGCTTTTACTTTCATTAAAAAATGACTTTTTGCACTATAATGTTTTGTTTTGTTTGTTTGTTTGTTTTTTTTTTTTTTTTTAATGGATTTGATTATTTTTTTTCTCTTGAAACAATACTTTGGTTTACTCATTCAACTTAAAAAAAAAAATAACTTGATAATGTGTGAATTTATACTTACCCCAATATATAATTTGTTTTGAATTATTAACATTGTTTTAAAAATTTTTAATTGTTACATATTTATATTTTTATTTGTAAATAATATTTAATGAAGAAAACACTAATGTTTCAATATTCAGCTTGTATTTCATAATTTAATTGCCTAATTTATACTAGTTTCTACATTTAATATTTTTACTAATAATTGTTTTATAAATGTATAGATAAGGCTTTATTATAGAAACTAAGATTTTGACAATCTTTTCAAAAAATGAAATAAAAGATTTTGCAAATCTTTAAAATATATTTTAGTTGTCATAATAGTATTTTTTAAATACTTTTAGAAAAATAAAAACTAAAATCCTAAAGAAAAGAAATTAAAGAAATAATACTATATTGCTCCATAATTCATCTTTATATTTATTTTATATTTCATACTGTTTGGATCAGTCTATAAATATTTTGTAAAAAATAGTATGTTTATAATTAATAAACTATTGTTTTAATTGAATGCATTAAGTATCAAGAAGTTTAATACTAAAATTATAATCAACAAGAAAATTCCATCTACATTAAATCTTGAATGAAAAGAAAAGAAAAAGAAAAAAATTGATAATTATATTTATTTTTTTCCGAAAAAAAAACCATAATTCCATTAATAAAATGATTTAAAATTACATTCTGTGTATTCGTGATCAAAAGGACTAGGAACTAAAAAATAGATGTTTTTTTGTTTGTTGCCTATAGAGTTTATGTTGTTGTTGTTATGAGCTAATTTTCCTTGAATGGCATATGATAGAATTCATAGGCTTGTTCATTGTTCTGTTTTTGTATGTCCCAAAGTCTTTTATGCAAAATTAGGTCTTCTTTTGAAAGGCGGTCAACTGTGTTATTCCTTTATTTGTGAATGTGAGAGCAAGACAAAAAAGAAAAAGAAAATGAGTCAACACTCTTTCAAATTAATTTGAATATTCAATTTATTTTTGGGTGAAAATGAATCGTTTAAAGAAAATATTTTATTTTATTATAAAAAGAATCATTACTTTAGAGTTTTGGAGTCAAAAATTCTGAAATTTAGACTTAGGCATTTTTGTCAAGAGGAGGAAAGGAATTGAAGGCTTGGAGAGGACGTACTAGAGAAGAAATCAAGAATGGAGGCATATATATTTCTGTCAAGAAAGATGGAGGACATGGATGAGAATTTCTTACACAAAAGACTAGATTTATCTATTTATGATGAAAAATATTTTATGTTAAACTAGAAGTTTTTGATGACAAACTAAATATATTTATTGAGTTCTAATTGAAGTTTTAAAGAAAACATCTTTGAAAGTAATATATTGTAATTGGATAGTGGATTGTTTTATTGCATTTATGTATATAATTATCTATTAATTCAATTATGGGTTCATGTATAATTATTTATCTAGAATATTGTCTTTCAATAAATATACCAGAAACAAGTAAATGATATTAAGATTATTTTAGAATTAATTTCCATTTAAGGAATGATAATTAATTTATAATTTTAATTGATTTTTTAACTAAAAAATTCCTTCTTTTGTCTTTGCATTCAAACTTTAAATCTTCTCTCTGATTTACTTTATTCTTGCTCCTAATCATCTAGGATAAATATAAGTTAAATAGATTAATTAGTTTTATTTTAGTTTAGTCTATTAGAACTGTAATGAGATTTAGGAAAGCTTTAAATGAAAGTTTCATTTCAAAGAGAAATATTTTTAGTGGCTAATCAAGCCCACATATCAACTCGAAACTACCATACAAAATGAAATTTAGTCTAATTGGAATTATCCATGGAGTAGTTTTCCCCTAGTTGACTAAGGGATTTTCTTGCTTCTCAACAAATGGTAAATCTATTTTGAAAAAAAAAAATAATAATAATAAATAAATATAAAGATAAATAAAATAAAAAAATCAATAATAATAACCTTCAAAGCCCAGGAAAAAAAATTAACATCTCCTTTGGGCATATGATGCGCTAGTACAATTTTCTCAGTTAGTAATAAAGAATTTTTCATTACTAAGAGATAAATTTGTCTCTAAACATATTATTAAAAAAAATCCATATTAACAAAAACTTCTTTAAAAGAATCTCCACACACTGAAAATTCATCATTCATCATGTATACCTCTGCACATTCATGTATTAAATTAAAAGACATAGTCATAACTTCCCTCTAAAATGTAGCAAATGCATTACATAGCCCTGTTGTGGCCACAACCCCCAATAATATTTTTGCAAAAGATATGGGGCCTTTTATATCAATTTTGGTCATATCACTCATTTCATGCTTTAATTTTGTTAATTTTGCAAGATTTTTACTTTTCACAGATTTCCACTTTGATTACTTCATTGTGTGTTGTTTCTCGCGTTGTCCCAATGACTTTAATTTCAGTTGAGTTTTAGACCAGCTTGAAAATAACACTGATTCAATGTTAAATTTTTCACTGCATTTAAGAATGAAAAATATATTTTCTACTTTATTTTATAAATTTAAAATTGTAATTGTAATATATTATGTTTAATTAATTGAGATTAATTTTTCATCATAATTTATTAATTATTTGAATTAATATTTATATTTATTTTTATATAAATGTACAAAACCATATTTTAAAATTTATACTATGTGGTTACAATATATTGCATATTAATTATATATGATAATAACATTTAAATTTTTTTTATATATGATAATAAAACATTTAATGATTACATTATTTACCTGTGAAAGAGATACCAAACAGGCTTTCATATTACGAAATAGGTGAAGTGAAAAGAACGAATATGGAGAGGTCCCCTCATCCTTATATATGATTGGGATGGAACTTGAAAAGCATTTCGATTCTTTTTAAATCATGTTATTAATTTTGGTCGTTTTAAATAGTTTTTTTGTTATTATTTTTGTTTTTAGTTTACAATATTTTTCATTTCGTTTATTATATTTTAAATTTATTTTAATTAATTTTCAGACTATTAAATTAATAGATTCTTAATAAATAAAAAAGTATTAATTAAAATGTTTGCTAATTTCTAGCACATTGTTAATTTTGAAATTTAATTTTAACCAAATATTACTTGGATGAGTAATTGGAAAGCTACAATAATATAGAAAATTTTGAGAGCAATTGGAATTTACTATACTTGAAATTTAGCATAAATAAAGGCTACAAAATTGTAATAATAAATCAATTTTGGAATCTATTTCAAAGCATTTTCATTTGTCAAAAACTCATGTCATTGCAAATAAATTGATTTGAAGACATCCTTCTCGGGCCAAAGAGATTTTGATAGAGATAAATGGAAAGGACAAAATTCTTCTTATTTTTATTTTTTTTTAATTAGATTTTAGTTTGAGAGTTTGTTTTCCCAATTTGGTATTTTCATTTTTGATGTGCAAATCTGATTGGTTTTTAATTGCTTTTGCAGAGAATTTATTGCAATGGAGGTGAGACCACAGATTTGAAGTAGTGAGGTTGATCCAGCAAAGAAGAAGAAGAAGATTTGCAACTCCAAATTTGATGAATCAAAACTGTTTGCAACAGTTCTCCATTTTTCGCAAATTTTTGTAAGTTATAAATGTCAATTTTAAGAATGATTATGGGATTCCTATTTTTAGCAATTTTGAGACTCTAAGCACTCTTGTAAGGAGAATTTCAGTTGTAGATAGAGAGGAATACTCAGACTTGAGTACCTTGGGGTTTTTTTTCAAGATCTAAGTCCTATCATAGAGAAATATTTTGTATTATTACAATTCTTTCCTCTGTTAGAGAGTTGAAATTCCTGGGAGATTTATTAGAGATTCTTTGAGAAACAAAGCGAGGAAATCAGGTTTTATCAATTTGTATTCAATTACTTTTATTTGTCAATGCAAATTTTATTCTTTTGATGGAAGATTTATTTCATATTTTGCACTTCTATCAAATATGAGAATGATTTTCCTCTAGATTAGTTATATGATATAATATTTTTAGAGATATGTTATTTTAATTTCCAAATTTCTCTTGAGCTTAATCAAATTTCTGAGTAACTATTTACTCAGAAATTTTCCATAATAAATTGATTTAACTATCATTGAATTATATGAACTATTTTTGCATTTTAATGGCTTATATTTCATTATTTTAAATTTTTAAACAAAGCACATTTTGTAATAATATGTTGACAGTATTGGACCCACCACTATGTTAGGGGATCTCCCCAGTAAGAAGTCGGAAGCAAGTGTGTGACCTCTCTGCGAGTCAAGTGAGATGCATGGAGGTTTTACATGCGGAGGGGAAAAGGAAGTGTGTCCCTTAGAATCCTGTAATAGTACACAGTCTGAAAAGAACATACGAGCAAAATGACATCACAAGTTGGAAAGCGGGATAGTCCATAATCCAAAGTGACAAGTTAAACCAACAACACGTCTACAACAAGATTCATACAATTGCATACAAAAATGTGTAAGTTAAATAACATACATTGCCAAAGCAACCAGAATAATCCAATTACAATAACAACATATGCATGAAAACGTGTTGGCACTATTATATATTAAGTGAAAGTTGCATCCGTACGTACACCATTGACAACCACTAGCCCCAATAGTGGAGCATTACAATCAACACCCCTACTCCTCCAAAGAGATGTACTCACTCTGCAATGTGGAGAAACCAAGGATTGTCACAATACTCTCCAAGCCTTCTCTAAGTAATGCCTAGCCAAAATCTTGGATCCCAAAATCTTGTTCTATGAGTTATGAGGTTCTATTTATAGCAAAGGGTGGGGTGACCCTTGACATTCCCCTTTGTGACTCTTCACATTCCACTAATGACACTTGGAATTTCACTTACAACATCTTTACAATAATATACAATTTCCACATATACCCATGTGGGACAAAATAGGCTTGAGACAACCTAACAAGACAAAATATTATGACTCCGGAGTGTGGAAAAAGACCAACTCAGCAACTTCCACTTGATGCTACTCGGTCACGTACTGATGCCAAGCTTGGTACTGTGTTGTGATGTCCCCAAACTGCTTGATGCTATCTTGTTGAAAGCATATTCTTTCCTCCATGGAATCCGAGCATGTGGTCTTGGAACCTGTGTCCGTCTCATCTTGAAGTATGCGCATCATTTTCTTGAGTCTTGCTGGACCACGACCATGCTTTGTCATGCTGTCTACGCTCAGCTACAAGTCATCATTGGTGGCCTCGTTCATCAACTTCTCCATGTACCTGTCGACCTCTAGCTGGACTTGGTTCCCGTTCTTAGCTTTAGTGAGGGAACCTACATCTGTTCACTCTCTTCTTCAACCACTAGTTGTTCCAAATCATCAACCTGCATGAGTGCTTTTTCTCTTTAATTGCACCTTGCCTTTTTTCTTCTTCCCATTTCTGCTTCTCAGGTCCTGTTCTTCCTTCGACTTTCATTTTGCTTGTTGTGATCTCAGTTCTGCTACCTGCAAGCTCTGCTCTTTTCTCTTACTCTTCTCTATTGTCTGTGTCATGTGCTTCCTTTTTCTTTTGATGTCAAAGCTGCCTACATGAAGACTGAATGTGCTTTCACTTTGTAGCTTTGTCCTCCCTCTGTTATGTCATCAATTTCCTCTTTCCCTGATCCTGTACTGGCTTGTTGCCTTCTGCCACTGCTGTAGATTTTGCTACCATGTTAGTGTTGATTCCTTTTCTGTAACAATTGGGCATCTACATATATTGGCAAGTAAACGGGCGCTTGCTCAACTGCTTCCTTGGTACTGCTTTAAGTGGTCGCTCTTGAAGCATCTCCCTTTGGTGCCATGGTACAATGACTACTAGAGAGAAGCACTTCACGAGTGTGGTACCTATGGAATAGAACAAACCTTCATGGCAAGCAAACATTAGCTCTTACAAATCTAACTTTGCAACATGATCAAGGAGCAGCCAAGGCATATAATGAGAGGAAATGCACAATTTTGACAAACAAGGGGTGACTGACTGACTATGGGAATTGCGCACTATGCAGTCCAGGTAGTCAGTGTGGAAGCTTACTGACTGGAACTACGCAATGTGCAGTTAAGTCTGGGACAAGACCTTGGAGAGACTGTGCATTGCGTAGTCTCAGTGACCAAGCGGGGAGATTGGATCATGGAACTATGGAGAGTGCAATTGGAGCTAGCCTAGGACAACCTCTATGTAGTTCTAGAAGCCAAGGTAGAGGCCTTGATTTGCCAAATTTCACAGTGCATGCAAGTGAATGTGAGACCCGGGCAGGGGGAGCCTAGATATTTCCATGGGAAGTGGGCAAATAGGAAGAGTTGAAGGATGATGTAAGGATAAGTGCAGATCTGAAGAAGTGTAGATGTATGCATGTAAGACAAGTGCATCAATGGATCAAATTAAAGGAATTCAAAGCATGAGAAGGGAGTCGCCGGATCGGTGACCATTGGTGCAAAAATGGGAAAACTCATGGTGGTCGTTCAACAAAATGAGTGAAACAACACTCTCACAAGCTAAACAAACCAAAGTAACGGAAAAAACAACAAAAGGAAATAAAAGAAAAACTCACCCCGAAAAGTGATGACAATGCTCTGAAGGTTTACTGATCTCCTAAGGAAGCTAGAGCTTGATGATCAAATGCATAAGTGAGCTCTAGGGGCATCCATTGCATAGATATGAGACAATGGATTTCATGATGCATATGCTTGATATTAAGGACAACAACGACACTTAGCAGAAACTTCTAAATATGGAAATGTGTCATATTCGAGAAGCTAATAATAGATTCCCTACTTCCCAGGGATGTTTTTCCTCTTAGCTTCGTGCTTTTCAGGAACACTGCCATGCACTGCCCAGAAATATTACGAAATTCTGGGGACGACTGGGAAACTCTCTGGTTCATGCACTAACAGCTTCTGAGCACAATGTGGTTCTACGCAATTTCTGGGTTGAGTGGCTCTGCTCCCTGTTAGAATTTGCGCAATTACCCAACTGAAGGCAAGTTTTTAGCTGGCTTTGTGAAATTCTAGACTTGAGTGTTCACTGTGGGTTTAGACTGTGAAATTCCTGGACTGAAGACTAGCTGTTAGCTAGCTCAAAGAAATTTTGGAGTTGAAGGCTCAGTTGCTAGCTTGGACTGCTCTACACAGTTTCCTAGTTGAAGATAGGATGTTAGCTAGGTCTGTGCAATTCTAGAGTCTAAGCTCACTGCTGGGATGGACTTTGCATTTCCTGAGAGCAAGGTTAGTTTCCCTCAAGGATTGCGCAGATCATCAAGGCAGTGCAAGAACCAGGTTGCAACCAAGTCACGGGGTCAGCTTGTGGTTAGACGGAAAAGAAAGTAAGCAAACACAAGCTGTAAAGTGAGAGATAAAACTCAAATGAAAGAAAAATTACTTGGGCAGTGTAATACAAGTTATTGAGATTTTATGAGGGATGCTAAAAAAAAAGTGAAGGAAAATTTTTGGAGGGTGGTTGTAGCTACTACAACATTGGTGACACACTGGTAGAACTCCATCTCTCTATATGGACCTTGTTTCGTGCGAATCGAGTCTAACTCCTTCGAAAGTATTGTTTGATTCTTTGATCATCATGGCTCCCTCACTAGCTTGAGTTAAAGAAATATCCCCTGCCATTCTCTTGATCGGTCAACACACATACCAAGCCAAGTCAACTGAGTTGTTTTGATTAGGAAAGAGGGGTATATTGATGCACAAGTAATACAACTGTCATAGTTTTAGTTTCATCTTTGGTGTTGCTCCACTGCCAGCAAGCCTGGACATTACCTTAATGGGGTCACTTTAGGAACACAAGCATGGCTCTGTTGCTAGCGAGCCTTGACAGTACCCCGACAGAGTTGCTTGCTTCACCTCTCTGCGTAGGAAGCCTTTCTCTTCTTTCGCCTTAGTTTATTTTTCCATTTTCCATTTTTTTCATTTTCAGAGAACTGTGCATAGGAACTTATTTATTTCAGGAGGCAGAAGAGGGATCACGACTTATTGAGAGTAGAATAGGTTGTCCCTTCAGAGAAGTATGTTATATATACCTCTGACATACTTGTTAAGGTTTTCTCCCTCACCTTACTCTACTTAACTGAGCTGACAAGGGTTAACTGAATATAGAGAAACCGATTAGAGTAGGCAGTACTAGTTAAAAGTGAAAGCGTTGTGTTTTCACAAAGACTCACTCTGAATAGAACGTATTTTCCATTGGGGTATCATTGACTAAAGACAAAAATCTCTTCATAAGGAGAGAGGGAAAAAATAACCAATTGTTGATAGTTGTACAAGACCTCTTGTACTTTTCCCTGCTTGTCTCAAGAGCCAAACATGGTTTCATGTGAAGCTAATCCTATGGGTGCATAACAAGCAAGGGAAAAAAACAAACAAAGGACATAAGTAAACGAAAGCAAAACAAGTAAGAAAGCAAAGAAAACAAGAAAGAAAATACTACTCCTACTCCTAAACTAAACAGTGCATGGGTCTACTCACGTGAAGTGATATTTCCAAAGCAACCATCGGTGCATTGGTTGACCATATTAGTGAAGGCATGGTTGACAAGAAATATATACAAGCAAACCATCACACAAGAAATATAATACAGTGAAAACGAACACACTTGAAGTTTGAGTGCGTCCATAGAAAAGAAAAGATCAAAATCTGAAGAAAAACACTCTACGGACATACCATGGTGTTGCAAAACACTGTGCCTAGATGATGAGTATGTACACTCTTTTGACTGTGACAACTGAGCAAACATGAAAAAGGAATACAACTTTCTCTTAGCAAGAGTGCTTGTTGTGTATGATTTCTCCAATGCATGAGGGATGGGATCGTGTGATTATGGTGAGGATGTAAAATTTGTAGATCAGACTGATCTTCAATGCAAATAGGAGAGCGATGAGGAGCTTGGGGTGTTTCAACAGATTTCTGATCAGAAGCAAAACTAACTTCAAGAAAACAAAGCCCTAATATAACCATAAGCCTGGGCTGAAGTACCTCGACAACTTGAGGGGTTTCCACTTCATCGGCAGGTAGATCGTCAAATATTGGTGGCTTAGAAATATCAACAACAAGTGAATCAACATCATGATCAAATGAAGGAGTGAAGAGATCATGACAACCACGATCGGAAAATTCGAGATGTTCATCAACATCCTCATGATCTGATGAATCATAGAGAGGGGTTGATGAGAAACAAAAATGTTCACCCTCTGAGTTTTCAGGAAGAAAAAATAATAGCTTCGGTAGTGTTACACAAAAATATCGTCACCATGACTATTTGCAGTCAGTATGGGTCTATCATCACTTATACTGTCCTCCTAAGCAAGTCTCAGACCTTAGCTCTTCATGTCAAGCTTTGCAAATGAGAGAAAGACATTGAAAATCAATATTACTTTGGTTCCGTACTTTCTCCTACTTTTACCTGCTGACCCGCACCCTTTGTTCATATTACCTGCGTACTTGCACGCTCTGTCTATAAAGGGGTGGGTGCGTACCCCTGTAAAAGTCAAAAAGGCGCAAGTTTATCCTAAAAAACTCACTTTTGGGTTAAATCTAGATGTTTCTAGAAGGATTTTGACATGGGTTGTTCGCTCCAAGGTGGTTCATGCATCCCAAAAGAGAAGGAGCTAATCCCTTGATAGGAGGAGCTATTCCTTTGAAGGAGGGCTTTATCCCTTTGAAGGAGGACCTATTAACTTCCCTCCATTGCACTATAAATTATGGCATTGGGTCAGTTGTTGGGGAGGTTAGAAGCTGAATATTTTTAAGGGTAAATGCTGATGGAATTGGGACTTCCTAGTTAAACTTGAGAGGAGAGATCACATACCTTTTGGCTTCATTGGGAAGTGAGTGAAACTTGTCAAAGTAGAGGAGACTTCTTGTTGGACCCTGGGAGGAGCTTGTACAGCATCAAGGCACAAGTTTTAAAGTTCTTCTTTGATTTGAATTAATACAATCAGATTCATTTTTCTCAACAAATTGTCTTATGTGGTTTGTTTCATAATCTCATTGATCATTATGATGAATATGCTTTATGATATTGGCTTTTCAGGTGCTATTTAATTTGTTTTCTTGTTTGTGTTTGCAGACTTGCTACAAGGGATCTCATTTGGAGCAAAGGAGCGAGGCTTCCACAAACTTGCATTGGACCCAAGGTAGGCCTAAAACACTTGTTTGCCTTTGTTTTTAATTACATATTTAGAGAAAGATAGTTTTTGATTGGCTTGCTTGTCACTACATATCTTTAGATACTAGGGAGGTCGATCTTGTCTGCAACCTTGACTCTTCCGTGTGACAAAATGGCGACTCCACTGGTCTACGAAACCAACAATATTTTTTGCTTTCGAGGCACCATTTTCAACTAGTGCGATGTTGTGTTGGCTAATGTGAAAGGCCAACTGACCAGGGCCAAAAACGGACAACTGAAGACCTTTGGATATGGTGCTATAGTTGTGAGCTTTGTTCTGGAGAGGGTTTTGATGTTGATCCCGCAACACCTCACTCTTGGAGCTGGGCTTCCTCGAGAGCCGAAAATGATGCGATGGGTTGCAATTATGGCCCGTCATCCTGATGAGGGGACAAAGGTCGTTCTATTCAAACCTGAGTATTTACAATTATTGGAGAACCAGGTTTTTTCTATCTAGGACTTTCCTTATGCTGGGGTAGATTTTCGTGGTGACCCAGACATGGCTCTTCCACCAGCAGAGCAATGGGATGACTCAAGTAAAATCATTTTCAACATTTTCCTAATTTAATTTTTTTTGTTTTTATCTCGTCCCAAAACTGATAGTAAAAGTTTCAAATGCAGATGTAGGCCCACGGTGACCAGCCGCTCTCCGACCTTATGAGAGGAAACAACCAGCTACAGCGGCACCAGCCCCACAGGACGAATCAACAAAGACTTTGGCCGAGTTGGAGATCCATCTAGAGCGCTTGATAGGGGACATTCCAGAGACCAGCATAGATGACATTCCTCGTCGTCTTCAACGTTATGTGATTGGGGTCCCAGGACCTTTTAGGAGGTTCCTTTGTAAGGTGGCTCGTGCAGTGGTTTCGTATCGAGATCATCACCAGTGATGGGATGATCGCCTATTATAGCCACGTATGACATTTTTGCTTTTTGTACTTATCATTTTTGCCGATCATAAGGTGTTTTTCAACCTATGATCGAGGACGATGTATATTTTGACACACTCCTATATTATACTATATCACTATACCAGCTTATCTTGTTAAACATGTTATGGAATGTTTTTAAATTTACTTGTATGATTATTGCACATGTCTACTTAACATTTGAGAAGAAATTGCATCTGCTAATGTAGTTAAAGATCTTGGAATATGCTGATATTCAATATAGTCAAATTCACGTTCCAAGAGATGCACTCTCAAAAATAATCTCAATAACACTGGATTTCTAATGGCATATACTCTATTAAGCTGTAATACAACGAGTTCGGAATCTAACCTCACTATCAAACTCCGAATCCCAAATGAAATAGATTCAGATAATAACTCAATCACTACACTATACTCAGCAATGTTGTTTTTTGTTTAACCGAGGCTTACCCCATGCATAGATACCAACTCGTCAGAGGGCAAATAAATAACCCAAGCCGCGGAAGAAATATTCCATGTACTACGACAAGCACCATCAGTGAAACCAATGTATGTTTGGAGAGGCGTCGACATCTGCGATATCAAGAGTAAAACCAAGATAAGTGGGAATAATGACGAAAAACACTCTCTAAACTAAGCACACTTTTTAATCTAAAACACACCAGCTAAAAAGAAAACTATCCTAACTAAAAATCTCCACACCCATCCTTAAGCATAATACCTCTTCAGGTAAAGAGCATTTCACCTAAAGAGACCCCGTCAAAGTATACCAATTCATAGGCCCCTTTTGCTAGCTTTCGCTTGACAACATAGGGACCATGCCACATAGGCACGAATTTTACAGCGCCTAATTTTTCATTTTCCTGATCGTACAATAAGACTAGATCTCCTTCCGAAAAATTTCAAGGGGTCACATTTCGATCATACTAAGCTTTAATACGTTTTGCATGATATTTGATCGCTAATGCAACATCCCGTCGATTCTCATCTAGATGAGCAAGTTTAACAAATGTCTTTCCTCTTCGGAAGTGGCTAGAAGTAATTCGATGGCCATACGCAATGATGGGATTTCGCACTCAATGGGTAACACAGCTTCCAGACCATAAACTAGTTGGAAAGGAGTGAACCCTGTTGACGTTTTTACTGAGGTTTAATATGCCCAAAGCGTTGAAAATAGCATGTTATGCCAATTCGACCGATGAATCCCAATGATTCGTCGGATCATGATGACTAGAACTTTGTTGATGGCTTCAACCAGACCATTAGCTTGTGGATAATAAGGAGTTGAACTATCGTGACGCAAGCCAAGTTGGCCTATAAGTTCAGTCATCATAACGTTTCGAAAATGATGCCCATGATCAGTGATAATCACTTGTGGAACACCAAACCTAGCAATTATATGATTGAACAAGAAAATCACAGCTATTTTGCCCTCTGCCTCAAATGTAGGCATCGCCTCGGCCCACTTGGTAAAATAATCTACCGGAAGGATGATATACGCATGCCCCCCGGCTGAGTGAGGGTTGCATGTAATAAAATCGATACCCCATTTGGCAAAAGGACCAACGGAAATTATAGGGTGAAGAGGAGCGGGTGAAGCGCGCATCTTTCGATAAAAAATTTGGCAGTTGTGGCATTTTCGAACAACGATAATACAATCTTTAAACATAGATGGCCAGAAGTAGCCAGTGCGCAATATCTTTTGGGCTGTGGCATACCCAGACATATGACCACCACATGCTCCAGAGTGATAGTCATTTAGGACCCTTTCAGCTTCCTCATGAGTTAAACAACGTCGAAAAATAGAGTCCACCCCACGACGATAAAGAGTACCTCCAATAATTTTGAATTGTTGGGACTAGAATCGTATTTTTCGATGTTCCGACCGTGAAATATCTGGACGAAAGGATTGGGTTTGGAGATAAACGATAATATCCCTGTACCATGGATCTAAAGTGCTGATTAGAAACAAGGATTTGTCCGTAATGGGCTCCTCCGCCACAGTTTATGTGTCAGCACGCGGGAAGTCACACATTAACTCCACAAAAACTAAAGATTTCTTTGACTTAGACTTTTCAAATTCCAAGTCGAACTCCTGCAGGATCACAATCCATTTGGAGTACTTGCCCCCCAGCAATTGCTTGGTCAGAATATAGATCATAGGGTTGGAATTAGAAATGACTGTAGTCTTACGTAGTAAAATGTAATGACGAAATCGTTGGACAACTTGAATGGTTGCCAATGCCAATTTCTCCACATGTGAGTATTTTAGCTCAGTTGGATTTAAAGTTCGACTAAGGTAATATATCACATGTTCAGTACCGAATTCATCTTTCTAAACTAACACCATTCCGATGGTAGAATGGGAGGCAGCGAGATACAAGAAGTAGTCCTGGTTGTAGTTGGGAGGATGCAACAACGGTGCATGGGTCAACGCGTGTTTTAGTGCATCAAAA
>APFE030572906.1:154596-192289 GCA_000404065.3 Pinus taeda
AAAAGGTGCAAGTTTATTCTAAAAATCTCACTTTGGGTTAATTCTAGATGTTTCTAGAAGGAATTTTGACGTGGATTGTTCGCTCCAAGGTGTTTCATGCATCCCAAAAGAGAAGGAGCTAATCCCTTGATAGGAGGAGCTATCCCTTTGAAGGAAGGCTTTATCCCTTTGAAGGAGGACCTAGTAACTTCCCTCAATTGCACTATAAATTAAGGCATTGGGTCAGTTGTTGGGGAGGTTAGAAGCTGAACATTTTTTAGGGTAAATGCTGATGGAATTGGGACTTCCTAGTTAAACTTGAGAGGATAGATCACATACCTTTTGGTTTCATTGGGAAGTGAGTGAAACTTGTCAAAGTAGAGGAGACTTCTTGTCGGACCCTGGGAGGAGCTTGTACAGCATCAAGGCACAGGTTTTAAAGTTCTTCTTTGATTTGAATTAATACAATCAGATTCATTTTTCTCAACAAATTGTCTTATGTGGTTTGTTTCATAATCTCCTTGATCATTATGATGAATATGCTTTATGATATTGGCTTTTCAGGTGCTATTTAATTTGTTTGCTTGTTTGTGTTTGCAGACTTATGCTTCAAGGAAGCTCATTTGGAGCGAGGGAGCGAGGTTTCCACAAACTTGCATTGGACCCAAGGTAGGCCTAAAACACTTGTTTGCCTTTGTTTTTAATTGCATATTTAGAGAAAGATAGTTTTTGATTGGCTTGCTTGTCACTAGATATCTTTAGATACTAGGGAGGTCGATCTTGTCCGCAACCTCGACTCATTCCGTGTGACAGGTAGATTTAGAAAAAAAGATGTGTCTTCTCTGCAATCAAATGACAAACCGACATCCAGTATGCTCTGTGAATGATTAGAAGTAAAAACATTCAGGGATGAATTTTCACAAGACAAATTAGAAATGGCAGAATCACAAAATATGTCAGGAAACAATGGTTGAGGTTCGGATGGAAGGAGGTCATCCTTCACCGTAGGTTCTTCTTCATATTCCCACACATACTCATCATAAATGATAGCGCAGGTCGGTTGCTCAGCACCAAGTCCATCGCCAACTTGATCCTCGTGAATAACGAATGTGGAGCCTGGAATGGACAAACACAAGACACCAAAATATGGAGGATCAAGAGAACGAGAGGATGGAGGTTGAGAAAACAAGTCCATGTGACAACGAACATGCTTGTAGGCCACATCTACATAGATATCCAGAGTTGGTGGGGTGGGAGGATGTCATGGTTCAACAGATGGGTTTGTAACTTCTCCCACCTCATCCTACAGAGTTAGAGTTGTTTGATGAGAAGAAGACGAAGGGTCACTTGTGAAAATGACCTTGTCCGTCTTGGGTTTGGCAGCTCTAACACCAGGGTATGCTGGGAGGGGTTCGAATGATTCTAACACATGAGGATTTTTATATATGTGAAGAAGATATTGAAATCTTTCATTGAGAAATTTCCAATCAATTTCATCCTCTGGGATTTGAAAAGCAAGATTACAGAAGTCATTCCAAAATTTCAAAAGAGATTCATCAATTTCTTTACGTAATTACAATTTTTATTTATTGAGTGCATGATCATAATGATAACAATCACGGGAAAACTCTCTAATCATCTGACCATGAGTGAATAGAGGTTGCGGGCAATTTGACACACCATTTCCCAACACCAACTTCATCGACAACTTGATCCTCGTGAATAACGAATGTGGAGTCCGGAATGGACAAACACAAGACACCAAAATATGGAGGATCGACAGAACGAGAGGATGGAGGGTCAGAAAACAAGTCCATGTGACAACCAACAGGCTTGCAGTCCACATCTACGTAGATATCCAGAGCATGTTGGGTGGGAGGATGTCACGGTTCAACAGATGGGTTCGCAACTTCTCCCACCTCATCCTGCGGAGTTAGAGTTGTTTGATGAGAAGCAAATGAAGGGTCACTTGTGACAAAAACCTTGTATGTCTTGGATTTGGCAGCTATAACACCAAGGTATGCTGGGAGGGGTTAGAATGATGCTAACACATGAGGAATTTTAGATATGTGAAGAAGATATTGAAATCTTTCATTGAGAAATTTCCAATCAATTTCATCTTCTAGGATTTCAAAAGCGAGATTACAGAAGTGATTCCGAAATTGCAAAAGAGATTCATCAAGTTCTTTAAGTAATTGAAAAAAGAAATTATTGAGTGCTTTACGATCATAATGGTAGAAATCATGAGTCAACTCTTCGATCATGAGTGAATAGAGGGTGCGGGAAATTTGAAACACCATTGCAGTACGTTCCCTCTAAGCGTGAATGCGAACAACGAGAAGGCAATGTCATCCTCAAGGACTTCATTCCTTTCACAGAAACACATGAAGGAAACTTCGTGAATAAGAAAAGTTGCTCCACCTTAACTATCATATGTGAAACATGACAAGTCATCAAGGAGATCCTCAAACACTTCAAAATCACATCCATGAGACAGACATGTCAGAGGATTAATTGTAATGTAAGTCATGAAGAATGTGCAAAGATTCAGAATAAACTTTGAGGACTCAGCTTGTCATCTGGCCCTCCTTCTAGCGCTAGAAATGTTGACAGTGTTGGACCCACCAACATGTAAGGGGATCTCCCCAGTAAGAAGTCCCAACTAGATCTTAGACTCTTTAGAGTAGGAGTCCCAACAATGGGTGGTAAAGCAATGCCTTGACTGCAATAATGTGCTGAGGTAAGTGTGATATCTTTGTTGGAAATAAGTGTGTGACCTTGCAGTGAGTGAAGTGAGATGCATGGGGGTTCTATCACATAAAGGGGAAAAGGAAGTGTGTCCCTTAGAAGATTTTAATAGTATGCAACTTGAAAAGAACACACGAGTTGAATGACATCACAAGCTAGAAAGCGGAATAGTCCACAATCCAAAGTGACGGGTTAAACCAACAACACGTTTGCAACAATATTCATACAATTGCATACAAAATAGTTTATACACAAATGCATAAGTTAAATAACATACATTGCTAAAGCAACTAGAATAGTCCAACTACAATAACAATGTATGCATGAAAACGTGTTGGCTCTGTTAGATATTAAGTGAAAGTTCCATCCATACATACACCATCGAAAACCACTAGCCCCAATAGTGGAACATTACAGTCAACACCGCCTGCTCCTCGAAAGAGATGTACTCGCTTTGCACTGTGGAGAACCCAAGGCTCATCACAATACTCTCCAAGACTTCTCTAAGCAATTCCTAGCCAGAATCTTGGATCCCAAAAGCTTGTTCTATGAGTTATGAGGTTCCATTTATAGAAAAGGGTGGGGTGACCCTTGGCATTCCCCTTTGTGACTCTTCGTCTAGCCTCATGACTCTTTACATTACATAGTGATTGTTCACATTCCTCTAATGACACTTGGAATTTCACATACAACATATGTATAATAATATGCAATTTCAACATATACCCATGTGGGACAAAATAGGCTAGAGACAACTTAACAAGACAAAACACTATGACTCCGAAGTGTGGGAAAATACCAACTCGGAAACTTCCACTTGATGCTACTCAGTCACACACTAAAGTGAAGATTGGTATTGTGTTGTGATGTCCCCAAACTTCTTAATGTTGTCTTGCTGAAAGTGGACTCTTTCCTCCATGTAATTTTGGCATGTGGTCTTGGAACCTATGTCCGTCTCATCTTGAAGTATGTGCAACATTGTCTTGAGTGTGACTAGACTACTAACGTACTTTTGCATGTTGTCTATGCTCAACTAGAAGTCATCACTGGTGGCCTCGTGCATCAACTGCTCCATTTACCTGTCGACCTCTAGCCGGACTTGGTTCTTGTGCTTATATTTGGTGAGGGAACTTGCATCTGTTCACTCTCTTCTTCAGCTACTGGTTGTTCCATCTCATCAACCTATATTAGCGTAGTTTCTCTGTCATTGCACCTTGCCTTTGTTATTTTTCTTATTTCTTCTTCTCAGCTCTTGTTCTTCCTTCGACTCTCATTTTGCTTGCTACGATCTCAGTTCTTATACTTGCAAGCTCTACTCTTTTCTCTTCCTATGCTCTGTTGTTTGTGTCCTGTGCTTCCTTTTGCTTCTGATGTTAAAGCTACCTGCGTGAATATTGAATGTGCTTTCACTCTGCAAATTTTTCCTCCCTGTGTTATGTCAATGATTTCCTCTTTCCTTGATCCTGTACTAGCTTGTTGTCTTCTGTCATTGTTGTTGGTTTTACTTCCATGTTAGTGTTGATTCCTTTTCTCTAATAGTTTGGAATCTAAATTTATTTCCAAGTAAACTGGCGCTTGCTCAAATGCTTCAGTAGTACTAATTTCAGTGGTCGTTCTTGAAGAAGCTCCCTTTGGTGCCATGGTATAATGACTGTTGGAGAGAAGCGCTTCAGGAGTGTGGTACATGTGTGACAAAAGAGACACTCATGGCAAGAAAACATTAGCTCTTACAATCTAACTTTACAACATGATCAAGCAGTGGCTAGGGCATCCAATGAGAGGAAATGTGTAGTTTTGATAGATAAGGGGTGATTGATTGACTATGGGAACTGTGTACTGCGCAATCCCAACAGTTAGTGTGGAAGCTTGCTGGCTAGAACTGCGCATTGTGCAGTTCAGTCTAGGACAGGGCCTGGGCGAGACTGCGCATTGCGCAGTCTCAATGACCAAGATGGGAGGCTGGCTCCTGGAACTACGCAGTGCACAATTGGAGCTAGCCTATGGAAACCTCTATGCAATTCCAAAAGCTAAGGCAGATGCCTCGAGCTGTCAGATTGTGCAATGCATGCAAGTGAATGTGAGACCCAGTTAGGGGAGCCCAGATTTGTCCATGAGGAGTATGCAAACAAGAAAATCTGAATGATGATGTAAGGATTAGTGAAAATCTAACGAAGTGTAGATGTATGCATGTAAGTAAAGTGTAGCAATGGATCAAATTGAACGAACATGAAGCACGCGAAGGGAGTTGCCGCATCGACGAATGTTGGTGAAAAATTAGGAAAACTCATGCGATGGTTGGGGAAGGAAATGTATAACTTGAAACAACACTTCTACAAACTAAAATAAGTTAAAACGCCAACGGTCGTTCAATAAAACGAGCGAAAAAAAACTCTCACAAGATAAACAAACCAAAGCAACAAAAAAACAATGAAGGAAATAAAATTAAAACTCACCCTGAAAAGCGATGACAATGCTCTGAAGGCTCCTTCATCTCCTAAGGAAGCTAGAGCTTGATGATCAAATGCATAAGTGAGCTCTAGTGGAGTCCATTACATAGATTTGAGCAAATTGAGTTCATGACGTGTATGCTTGAGATCAAGGACAATAACGACACTTAGAAGAAACTTCTAGAGATGGAAATGTGTCACCTTCAAGAATCTAATAATAGATTCCCTACTTCCCAGGGATGCTTTTCCTCTTAGCTTCTTGCTTTTTGGGAACACTACCATGCACTACCCAGAAAGATTGCGAAGTTATGGGGAGGACCTGGCAGCTCTATAGTTTATGCAACGACAATTTTTTAGCACAATATGGTTCTGTGCAATTTTGGGTTGAGTGGCTCTAGGCTACCTCTTAGGCCCTACGCAATTTCCTAGCTGAAGGCAAGTTGTCTTCACAATTCTGGACTTGAGTGCTCACTGTAGGTTTGGACTACACAACTCATGGCTTCAAGGCTAGTTGTTAGCTAGCTCTGCATAATTCTAGAGCTGAAGGCTCACTTGCTAGCTTGGACTGCTCTGCGAAGTTTCCCAACTGAAGACGAGCTACTAGATGGGTTTGCGCAATTTTGGAGCCTAAGCTCACTATTGGGTTGAACTGTGCATTTCCTAAGAGCAAGGTTGGTTTCCCTCAAGGATTGCGCAGATCATCAAGGCAATGTAAGAACCGGGTTGCAACCAAGTCACGGGGTCAACTTGTGGTTAGACAACAAAGCAAGTAAGGAAACACACATTGTAAAGCAAAAGATAAAACTCAAATGAAAGCACAAGTACCTGGGAAGTGCAAGACAAGATGTTGATATTTTAGGAGGGAAGCTCCAAAACAAAGTGAAAGTAAAATTTTGGAGGGTGGTTTTAGCCGATACAACATAATAATATCAATTATTTGAACTATTTCAATAGTTTGATATTCAAGATAAAAGAGGCATGTTAAATGCCCACTCTTTTAAATCAATTTTCTCTTGATTTGAATCAAAAATATATATAATTCTAATCGAGATAGGATAGATTAGATTTCATTTTGGTTGTTTTCATCTTAAAGTAGATTTGAATTTAGAATTAAGCCATTACATTTTAGAAGTCCCCTTACATAGAGGAAAACACTAGTGTGGCTTGGTTGAGCCCATGTTTCAGCTTAAAAGTTACTTTCTTGCAAGAGGGTAGATTTGATATCTCTATTATTGTTGGTAAGTAATAGAAATACCACAAGTTGGCAAGGAGAGTGAAGGGGTAACTTGACCCTATAGAACCAGTTGGAAGCGCCAAATCAAATGGATAAGAGTTTAGTTTAGGGCTATGATTAGGTGGCCTTCCCAGATGTTGATGAGGTCATTTTTGGCCATCAACATTTTTGGCGCTAGAAGGAGAGCCAACATTTAGTCGTCTTTTTTAAGTTTTTGTGTTTTAAAAGTTTTGTCTATTTGCAATGGATCCTTGTAAACTTCTTATTTGGAGTTGCTTCATTAGACATCTACCTGCCACCACTCCATTAAAGGTAATAAAGCTCTTGTCGAAAACGAAATCTAATGGTAAGGATATTGTCTCTGCTTTTGATCATGTTCTTCAATTTATTTGAAATTGTAACAATTTTGATATTGATGAATGTGTGATGTGAAAGATGTTTACTCTCACTTTCATAGGGTTAGCCAAAGACTGGTGCAAATTATTGCCATTCGCCTCTCTATACACTTGGGATGAGTTTTCAAAATATTCCTTCATGCCTTTCAAGACTATGATTATGAAAAGGTATGTAATCCACTAGAAGCACTTCGTAGATTTGAAGGTGAGTCTTTGGACGATTTTATAATTAACTTTAAATTAATTTGTTTACAATTTCAATCTAAAGATTTACCTCATGAGTTTCAATTAATAGGTTGGTTTAAACATTTAGTCTCTCTTCCTTGTATTTCTATTTTTTTCCATAAATCACAAGATGTAACATTTGTCAAGTGAATTCATTACTGTTGAAGAATCAGTTGCTCAAAATGGCTACATTGATCCTCTCCCAAATGCACTAACTTCCAATGAACAATTTCAAGAAGAAACTAATAATGTTGGAATAAATAATGCTGACCAAGAAGGTGTTGCTATCAATAAATCAATTGCTTTTAATCAAATTAATTTTGTTGTTTCAAATCTTGCTTCTTCTGATAAAAATGAAAATCAACAATATAATCAACAGGCAACACACAACAAGAAAATCATCAAGCAAAAATCTAAACTGTAGCAAATAATTATGAATATTCTCATGCTAAAATTAATGATCAACCACAAAGATTTGCGTATCCATGCTTTGATATTCAAGAAATTATGATTAGTCAAATACTGAAGAATATGAAATTTGCATTATAAAAAATGAGCAAACTTCTCCAAGCAAAGACATTTTTTAGGTACATATATTCAACTAGTCATTTCTCCCTCTATCTTGATCTTTTTAATGATAGTAATTCATTTTCTTATCATTTAGCAATGCCTCTTTTCAATCATGTCATTTTATAAAATAGAAGGGTTTCCATATATCCAGGCAATAATGAATTACCAGTTATTGATCAGGAAGAAGAAATTTTAAATGATCATATTTTCAATCAACTTTAGAATTACCATGTTTTTTAATTCAATCATTCTTCTTGTTCTAATGTATCTTATAACAAGGAAGAGAATGATAATGAACATTGTGAAGTCATTTATGATGATTACTTAGACATAGAGGATATTGATTTATCTTACCCTTCATTAAATCCTTGTGTTGAAAGTCAATCCATATGTGAAAATAAAGAAAACCTCAATTCAGAAATTGTTCCAGTATATTCTCATTGTCAAACATTTAACTATCTTAATGATTTCAATGTTCAAGAATATATCTCAGCTTCTCAGCTTCAATGATCAAGTTCTCATTCTTTTTCATGGTCTTGAGTCTTGTCCACTTCCACAAGCAGATAGTAGTAATGATTTCAATGGCATTATCTTGGTTAAGTCTTGTGGGAAAGAAATTATTTTAAACAAATCCCAAGTTTCTTGTAACATTATTTGTAATAT
Source organism: Pinus taeda (assembly GCA_000404065.3). Lineage (NCBI taxonomy): Eukaryota > Viridiplantae > Streptophyta > Pinopsida > Pinales > Pinaceae > Pinus > Pinus taeda. The sequence goes on from APFE030572906.1 coordinate 162,858, forward strand.
TGGTGTAAATTTCACTTTTTTCTCGGTTCATTTCTATTTTTTATTCAACACTTAGATTTCGTCATTTTGGTAGTTTTTATTCATGTTGCCATTATGCAAATTTAGGCACTAGACACTTATTAAGTGCATTAACGAGCCAACATACAAATCAATTTCAAGGCCTTAATAATATGCATCAAAACCTTCTGATTTTTCAATCTTATTTGATTTTCATGTCATATCAATTCATTATGTCTTTTCAAATGAATCCTTCATGAGTTCTAACGCTTGAGAGTGCATCATTACAATCTGGACAACATTCTAATCTGTTTAAAATCTTCTGAAATATTAATTGGATTTCCATCCATACTTCATTAATTCCTTTGTAAGTTGTTTGGAAAGTTCAATTTTGAAAAATATTTATGCTAATACTCTTTCTTTTGTACAAAATATTAACATTTCTTCACAGGCTTCAACAATTAAAGATACATTATTTGAGGATGGCTTGTTAACTTTTCCTCTTTTGAATTGTTTTCCATCATTAACAGAGATGCATCCTGATTTTTATGATCCTGTATGAACATGGTTGGAAAATTCTAGTCAAGAGAGGAATCTTGTAAATAAGTTTGATTTGCTAAACTTATTAGAGGTAAATGTACATAAGAAGTTGATTTTTTTTCTAATAATTTAGTTGTCATTTTATTTCTATTACTAATATTCTATAGATTAAAATTATTGAATGGCTTTATTAGAAGTATGATTTTACTTAGCTTTACTCTACCCAATTAGATTAGGATAGGAGTAACAGTTATTTAGTAAAATTTGATTTTTTATTTTTATTTTTTTAATGCAAATAAAAGAGACCCTTCTATTTTTTCTGGAGAAAAATGATTCAAAACTATACCAAGAAATTTTCCCATAAACACGTTCAAGGATGTAATTATCTACTCATCAGAATTGTTTAATTATTTGTGCTTTATACAGGTGCTTTGCTTTATAATTTATTTATTTTTCATGTTTACCAGAGAAGTCATAATCATGCTTTTCTTGTTTCATTGATGGAGTTGCAAGAATATGCATGTTTTCTGCTTTTTATGTCATGTTGTGCACCTCTTCTTTCTAAAGTTTTTAATGCTTAATCAAGGAATGGTTCTTGAAGGCGAAAGCTAAATAAAAAATAATTTACAACAGTTGGAAAAAATAATCCCCATTCATTGCCATGTTCTTGTGATTTTTTAGATCATGTCAAGTCAAAACCCCTTTACTGCAATACTCATCACATGCCTTTCCTTTTTAGTTGCATGTTTTTTTTTAGGGTCCTCACTCTACTTTGTTTATTGGTCGTTTGCGCCTTCCCTTTACATGTCATCCATGTAGAACATACCCCAAACCCTTTACATGTCATCCATGTAGAACATACCCCAAAAGATTCATATAGAACACTTTATGTAAACACTAAGAGAGTAAGTAGCTTTGGGACAAATCATTACTTGTGGGTCCCTCGTCATTTACTTGCCTTGCCCTGCATTATTTTCATTGCTTCTTTTCCATGTCATCCCTTCCCTCTTACCTCGAATCCTTCCTTCACTCATTCATTTGAAAGAGTTGGGACGTCTTCGTCAGGGCAACTCATCATACCTCTTTCCCTTTTCATTCTTGTTAGACATTTGACCTTTTCTATTCCCATGCCCACCCACTCTATTCATCATGCATGTTTTCCTTTAGTGTGAATCCTTCATTATTTAGTGTGAATCCTTCATTATTTATGGTTGTAAGCATCCACGACGCCTACTAACGCTACTCGTTCTAATAAAATTGCAACACCTGCCGCCCTCGAGCAATTATTATATTAACGTGGCAAATTGATAAGAACTCCTAGGATATGCACAGACCGTTACATAAGTTGGGCCTTTGGGTTTATTTCATGAGGATAATTTGGAGTTGATATATAAACACAATCCTTTCATCTAGTCACAAATATTAAGAACATGGTTGAAATTGGAAGTGGCAAAAGAGAATAATAACAGTTGCGATATAAAATCAAAGTACATTTTGGGCAGAGTTTCATTATTTTTATAAATATGAAATTCATTATTTCTTGAACATGTAACTATTCTTTTTTTAAGTGTTTATCCCCATAGACTTATTATTCACCTTAGATTGCATGTAATAAAATTGATGCTCTTGAGCATATGTAATTTTCATTAAAGTTGCAATCTCTTCACATTCTAAATTTGATCACAAGAGGAGATCACTTCTTAAACCATGAAATTTGGAGAAGATCAAGACCTTTAAGATAAATGATAGCCAAATTTTTGAAAGGTAAAATTCCATATGCTTATGCTCATCTTTTATTAGTTTTCATTCTGATTGTAAACTTGATTTTTTTTTTGTTTAGCTATCTAAAGCTTTGTTTTTGCAGGTCTTCAAGAATTGTTTTGAAAATCTAGTGCCCCTGCTTTCTGAGATTCAAAATTCATTCTCCTCATTTTGCTTGGTTTTACATTTGGCAAAGCAATTCGGGCATTGGTCAAGTTGCAAATAAGCTAAATCAAGGAATCTATCAACCATTTTTGTTTTTCATAAGCCTTATTTTTATTAGAAAATTGTTAAAATGTTTTCCATACAAGGTTAATTTTGAAAACAAGAAAATTGGTAAAGGGAGGGACACATTATTTAACTTCATTTTATCTCATAACTACGATCTAGCCTTTGTTTTAAAATCTTAATTACTTATAACTCTGCGAGACATAATTCATCAAAATCTCAACCTAAGAAAAACATATTTTTTCTATCATACTTGTTCTTTGTTGAGACATTTTTATAAGTAGTCTTTTTGGGGTTTCTTTTAAATATGAACTTTAACTTTCATTTTTGGTTTTTATTTTCTTCTTTCATTTGCAATTTTTAGGGTGTATCGATTTCACCTTCATTTCAGATTGGTTTTGGTGGTATAACCAATATTTATATGAAATAATTTTTCTTACCCAACATTGGTCAACATGCATGTGAATTTTATACTCTATTTATTTCATGGGTTTTCATTTACCTTAAAGGGTCATCTTTATTGAATTCCAAATCCTTTAACCTTAATTATTTTCCCTTGGAGGAACATTTATATTTTCCAAGTGATAGGGTTCATCTTTCCAAGGAAAAACTAACTTGAGTCTAACTCAATGAATCCCACTCATTCCCCTACTTCACATAAAAACCTCTAGATTGACAGTTGTAAGGAAAGATGAGGGAGTCAAAATTTTATAAGTATTATATCCATTCCCTTTAAAATATCTTGTACAGTCTGGTCCTCTTCACCCAATTGCTAAAAGCAATTCTTTAAATAAATCTTATCAAAAGGGTGCTAAAAGATGGTTGAAGCACAAATGTGTGGGAAGCATAAGTAAACTCGTTGTGGTACTGAATATGCTCACTAGCACCGGGGCTATGCTAGTGTGGTACTAAGACAAATTTGTTGGGTTACTAAACAGGCTTGTTGGCAACAAAGCGATGTAGAGTAAGGGAGATTATTTACATTAATGTATATATACTTTATTTAAACTTCCTATTTGTACCTCTTCTATCACTCACATGATGTAAACTTAAAATTAAATATTCCCCTAAAACATGGATTCATTGTTTTAGACTCAGTTTGTTTCAAGTAATTATCTTTTTAGAACTTATATTTCTTGATCTATTAATGTGGAACCCATGGGAAACGTTTTAATGTAAAGGCTTGACGGAATTCATCTTTTAAACCTTTTGGAAAATTTGAACTCATTACCTTTTGTTAAAATTGACAACTAGGGTAAAACTCCCTATGGGTCATCTTATTTATGGCAGCTGATATTTTTCCCAGATTCCTCTTGTTGAGAGGTGTAGCATTGATCTAAAGATCATCTGATTCCGACAATTATTTATGGAGATATGGATTTATTTGTATTTACTTGACAAATTGCCAAGGTTGGCCAGCAGCTAAAGGTGTGGCACACATGCCCAGCAAATCATATAAGTACAAGTGAGGTTGATTCATTATCAACTCATCTCATCTCACTCATTCTTCTCTCTCTCTCCTTAGTTATACAAGGAGCAACTCACACGTGGGAAGAAGGAGGACGCAAAAGGGCAAGGAAGACACAAAAAGAAGGACACAGAAGCTGCTGAAGGTCTCTTCGACCAGAGTTGACCAAGTGTTGACCTTAGCAGAGTGTGGTTTTGGTGTGGTTTCCTCTCCTAGGTATGGTGCATATTTTGGCATATAAACCGAGGAAATCTAACCTTTGGTTTGACCAGCATTAAGTGCCCTAGATTGGGGCAGTGGGTTGACTTTAGTCAACAACAATTTGACTGCGTTTTTTGGGTTGTTTATGGGCTGATTCTTCAGAATGTTTGAGGACTTGTTGACCGGGAAATTGACCAAGTACATTGGAGGTCAATTTCATCTCGTTTGACTAAGTTTGACTTTGTTGATCTAGGGTTTACTGTTGCTGATATAAAATTACAGAGTTATGATTTTGTATTATTTATCTCTACTGAATTATTGAAGATAAAAAAAAAAAAATTGATCAAAGGGTTTCCCCGCATTGGGGTTTGTCCCTGGCTAGCCGCCACATCTTGTGTCTCTTGTTTTGGCTTGTTTTTTGTCGATCGTTTAATGTTATATCTGCACTTCACTTAATGTATATGTGATTTCTAATTAGTGACTAATAAGAAGAAAAGAAGTAAACTGCTCTAAGCATAGAACATACCATAATTTAACATGGTATTGGAGCTAAGGTGAAGACAAATCCCAAGCAAGAGAAAGAGCAAGAGAAATCAACGAAGGTTGGCAAGGCTTTCCTAAAAACTTCATGGGGTCCTCAACACTCTTCCCCATTGAATACAAGCTCCATGAGAAGTCTGACTATCATGGATGGAAGATCTCTCTCGATCTAACTTTAGAAGATTAGGAAGTGTTGGGCCATGTGAGAGGCAATATTGTTGCGCCTCCATCAAATGTATCTCCTACTGCCAAAAGCAAGTGGACCAAGGGAGAACTCAAAACAAAGAAGATCATCCGGGACTCTGTTGACAAGTGCCTGGTGGCATATGTTTCCGAGCTGACCACCTCCAAGGAAATCTACGATAGACTAGTGAGTTTATTTAAAGTTAATGATGCAAATCAAGTTTTTTTCCTTAGAAATAAGCTGAAAAAAATTAAGAAGGGAAAAGATGAGAGTATGCAAGCATATTTCTTAAGGATCACCGAGATCAAGAATGATCTCCTATCTATTGGGGAAGTAGTTCCTGACAGAGAATTGACTATCACAACTCTTGGAGGACTGCCACTTGAATGGTATATATTCAGGACTACTCTTCTCAACAATAATGTCATCCCAAGATTTGAGGAATTGATGGCTAGATGTATTCAAGAAGAAACAAGGATGGAAGAGCAAGAAATGCCTGCACTTAAAGGCAATCCCTCTATCTTTTCTTCTCATGCTAAGAGAAGAAACAATTTTTGGGCTAAATCCAAAGGAAAAGTTGGACCAAAGGGTGGAAGAAAATGACGATGTTACAATTGCAACAAAATGGGCCATTATTTGAGGGAGTTCCCTAATAAAAGGGACTCACACCATGACGATAACCATAATCACTCTCAAGGAAATCAAAGGAATGGCATGTCAAATGGCAGAGGTAAAATAAATGTCGGAAATCAAGGAAGAGAACAACCCTTCAAGAAGGCAAGAAACTCCAGGTATGAATCTAACGTTGTTAACAATAAGCAAGATGAATATTGTCTACTAGAGGCCCTCTCTACTACTGCTCCCCGGGACTCGTTGGGAAATTGGCTTATTGATAGTGGTGCCTCAAGGCACTTCACTGGTTACAAAGAAGCTCTCTCTAATTTGATAGAGAAGGAGACCAACCTGGAAATTATCCTTGGGAACAACGCAAAATATCCCGTGAAAGGCATAGGGAATGTCACTCTTAAATTGAATCAGGGTAATACAATTCATTTGCAGGAAGACCTATATGTACCTGATCTCAAAAAGAACCTGGTGTCTGTTTCGGAAATGGAAGACAAAGGCTACAAGGTGACTTTCGTTGATGGCAAGGTACGTGTATGGAAAAGGAATTTTAAAGAAGCTTTCACTCTTGGGTTTCAAATCGATTCATTATATCAGGTCGAGGGAAGTCCGTTGGGTGTCATGTCTTGTGACACATCACTTCATGCATTGAAGGTTTGCTCACCTTCATTATAAATCTCTACCTAATGCAAGACAAATGGTGACAAGGATGCCCGAGTTCCCATTAGAGCAAGAAGGTTTGGATGTGCCAAAGGGAAGCTCAAAAGGGAACCATTCCCCTCAAGCCAAAGCAATACCTCTGATATGTTGTAGTTGGTTCACTCAGATATATCTAGTATGATGCCTGTGAACTCCTTGGGAGGATATTTATATTACCTCACTTTTACAAATGATTATTCTTGCAAGAATTGGATATACTTCTTGAAAAAGAAGGATGAAGTGTTCACTTGGTCCATCACTCCAAAGCCTTGACCAAGAATCAAACCAAAAAGAAGATCAAGATCTTAAGGACTTGTAATGGGACTGAATATGAATCCAATGAGTTCCATGACTTTTGCAAAGAGGCTGGCATTAAGAGGGAGACTACAACACCATATACTCCTGAGCATAATGGTGTGGCAGTAAGGAAGAATTGTACGATTGTGGAAGTTGTCCATGCTATGCTCCATGACCAAAGACTTCCGAAGTTTCTATGGGCCGAAGTTGCGAATACCACCGTATATGTGAAAAACCGATGCCCTCATCAAGCATTGGGTTCCAAGAATCCTGAAGATATGTTCACTAGTAAGAAACCTAAAATATCTCATTTTAGAATTTTTGGAAGTATTGTATATTTTCATGTGCCGAAGGAGAAAGGGAATAAATTGAGTGCATCTAGAAAGAAAGGAATCTTCGTGGGCTATAACAAAAATACTAAGGGCTATAGAATCTATGTGCCTAGTCAAAGGGAAATTGAGATTAGCCATGATGTCACCTTTGATGAAGATATGGCTCTTAGAAAAGTTGACAATATTCCTACTCAAAGGGGATCTAAAGAAGCTGACACCAAGGAACCGAAGGAAAAGGAAGATGAGACGATGCTTGATGTGGAATAACCTATGGATCTATTGATCCCCCTCCGCAAGAGCCTTCCTCTTCTAGGAAAAGGCATTCATGGCTTATGGGGACATTTGATGATGTTGAAGGACACATTGCACCCAGAGGGACTTTCCGGGAAAGTAAGAAGTTAGCCAGGTATCAGGGATACTTGACCATCATGAGCACAATCATCCAAAATGAGCCTTCATCATTTACTGAAGCTATCAAGCATTAAGTATTGAAGGATGCTATGACTGAGAAATATGAGTCCATCATGAAAAACGATTTCTGGGATGTGGTCTCCAGACCCCAGGACAAAGCGATTGTCACTTCAAAATGGCTTTACAAGATAAAGCATGTGTTGACACCTAATCCTCATGATTGGGTGAATATATGTAAATAGATAAATAAGTAATATGAACAGTCATCGGGAGATGAACTGAACATTCTCTCCCTCATGTATATAATGAAGACCTACCTGATGGAATAATACATACGAATCATTTTTGCCTTGAGGAGTTACTGCCTGGCCTGACATGGTATCAAAGCCAACTCCATTTTTTTAGGTTTTATGCCCTTTGTAACTCCCTATTCTGCTCCTCTGCTCTCCATTCAAAAGGGTTGTCCATTCAAAGCACTGTCTCTCCATTCAAAACCGCTATCCATTCATAATTCGTTGCATACAAAGCGTTGTCCATAAACGTTGCATAGTGACCTGAATGTTGCTGCAATGTTCCTCTGCTACAACACCGGAAGCGTTCCTTTGCATCTTGTTTTTCCATACGCTGCTCACTCCCTATGCACTGTTTCCCATATCTCTGCTCATATCTTCAGGATTTTATGTCCGACTACAGTCCTCTGCTCTCCTCATTATATTTTATTGGAAACATACAAAACCTCTGAGGGATCTCCATGAGAATGGGTTCTTCCTCCTTTAAAACCTTTGGGTTCATCGCGTCTGTTGTGCCCATTTTGTTTTACTGTTTTTTCTTCCCTGTCTTCACTGCACACTAAATATTCTCATTCCACCGCCCAAATCCCTACAGCCCCCATGGAAAAGAACAAATTTGCTACCAATGTTACGGGGTTAACTCAGAGAATCACGTTCCTACCAGTGTTGGAGGGGAAAGAGGAGTAGGAGATTGTAGAAGAAGAAACCGAAGCTGATTTCTCCTTGTTACCACAATGTTGGTGCCCAGAGAATCAATAGAATGACAGTGTTGAGGTCGTGTATAGCGTTGCCAATAAAAGAATTGGCAGAGTTGAGATTATAATGTAGCAAGGAACCCATGAAGGTTCCTGTCTCCAAGTCACTGAGGGAGCAAGTATTCCATCAAAAAACGATTGATTCTGCTCGGATTGTCAAAGATATCGCAGAGTGAAATTGCGGTCTCCAACATAAAGTTATGAAGAATTGTGAGGTTTGATAATTCCAAAAGCTTTCAAAGTATATGCCAACATTAGATTAGAACCCATTTTCTTGCTAATGGGAAACGCTATATGGAATTGCATTGAAGTGTTATAGTATATACATTGAGATTAGATTGGTGAAGACCAAATTCAAATAGCTTTGTTGCCTTTTCATGTAAAACAATTCAAGAACGTTGCAGAAAAATGACGAGGAAGAGATTTGAAGTCTTTTGAGAATGCATAGCTGATCTATGTTTTATATTTTCATTAAAGACAAAGACAGTACATGGAGAGAATGCCCTTTTAAATATTAAAAAAAAAAATTACCACCAGAAGTACAATTTTATTGTATATTGGTAGAAGTATTTTTCTATCAACAAAAGTTTTTTTTTACAGAATGCATTCAATCATATCCATGGTGGAAATAGTTCTCACTAGCAAGGAGAACTATCCTGAATGGTCCCGGATGATAAAACACACCCTCATTTTCAATGATTTGTGGAAAGGAGTGTGTGTCAGAGACGAAGACAATGAACCAGTACATCCTACCTCAGACAAGGAGCTCATCATTTGGGAAAAAAAGAACAACAAAGCTTATGCATTAGTCGCAACACCTGTAAATGAAGAGGTGAGTCGCCATATTTCAGCATATTCAACTACCTTTAAAGCCTTACAAAATTTGAAAGAACTCTATGACTCACATTCTGCACTTGAAGTTGTTCAACTCATGATTAAACTCTTCACCCTTGAACTGCAAAATAATGATCCTCTTGCTCTTGCATCTAAAGTAAAGTCTATAATGCATGATATCAAATCCACTAAGGTTGAATTTGATATTCCTCTTATCACTTTTCTCAAGGCATTTTATCATTCTTACTCCAATTATCTTGAGTCATTGCAAGCAAATGGAAATCTCAAAGATACCACCTTTGACTCTCTTGTGAAAAAGTTTGCTAAAAGAGAGAAATCTTTTGGAAAGAAGACAATCCCTGAATCTTCTGAAGAGGCTGTGTGCCTTACTCACGAAGAAAAGCATCCTACTCAAGATTCTTCAAGAGGAAGAGGTGGTCGAAGAGGAAGAGGAAGATATTTCAGAGGCAGGGGGGGACGACATTCTCAAGGAGAAAAGGCAGATTTGCACTGCATTCGCTGCAAAAGAAATGGATCACATGATGCTTATACATGCAAGCTACCATGGGACAAACTTGAGCAAAAAAGAAACCAACAGAAAGGTAAAACTAATGATACAGACAAAGGTAAAGCACCTGAATCCGCTCACTATGTTGTGGCACAATGTAATATTGGAGTAAATGAAGATTTATTTAATGCTTCACTTGCTTTTTGGAAAAATGATTGGTTGCTTGATTCAGGAGAAACCTGCCACATGACTCATAGAAAAGATTTTTTTGAAGATTTCACTGACAATGTTGATGGAGCAGTATACTTTGTAGACCAATCAAAAATCAAGCTATCAGGGCTTGGGACAATCAGTCTTAAATTGCCTGGTCTTTCAGATTTTCTTTTGCATCATGTTCTATATCTCCCACAACTCAAGAGAAACTTGTTGTCCTTGGTCCACATCCGCCAGCAAGGTCACTCCATACATATGTTTGATGGCAAGCTTGAGGTAAGAAAAGCATCTGACCACTCACTGGTCATGACGGGAATAGAAGAAGAAAGGCTTCTCAAGCTGCAAGGAATCTCTGCTCATGCACAACATTTCTCATACAATTCTCATCATGAAGAAGGTACACTTCCATCAAGTTTATTATGGCATGCCATATTTGGACATTTGAACTATGACAGTCTTTGCTTATTGAAGAAAAATGGTGTTACTGGTTTGCCTACAATTCTATGAAAGCATAGAAAACAGTCTTTTCATGATTCACATTCAAGAGCACATATAAAAATTGAACTCATCCATTCAGATTTATGTGGTCCAATGCCTGTTCCTTCTGCAAATGGAAATAAATATATCATGACATTTATTGATGACTACACCAGAATGTGTTGGGTTTATTTACTGAAGAACAAATCTGATGCTTTTCAAACATTCAAGAATTTCCATAAATGGGTTGAAAATGATGCACAATCTCATATTGGGTCTATTCGCACTGATAATGGAAAAGAATACACATCAAATGAATTTGAAAACTATATTCGCCAACATGGGATCAAACATCAAACAACTATGCCTTATAATCCCCAACAAAAGTGTAGCTGAAAGAATAAATAGGACAATCTTAAATATGTTACGATCCATGCTCTTCTTCAAAAATGTAAAGATAATGTTTTGGGTTGATGTTGTTCTATGGCTGCATATATAAAGAATAGATGTCCATCTAATGCTATAAGAAACAAGACTCCATATGAAATGTGGTATGGACATGTTCCTTCGGTAAAGCATCTCAAGGTCTTTGGTTCCACCTGTTATGCCTTGATACCAAAGGTACATAGAAACAAAATTGGTGCTAGAAGTCGTAAGTGTATTTTTCTGGGGTATTCAAACACCTCCAAAGCATACCGTCTCTATGATGAAGTAAATAAAAAGTTTGTTGTATCTAGAGATGTAATTTTTCTTGAATCATCCAAAACTGACAATGTTGTTGAGCAGCAAATTGATCACTTGGATAGATTGCATGTAATAAAATTGATGCCCTTGAGCATATGTAATTTTCATTAAAGTTGCAATCTCTTCACATTCTAAATTTGATCACAAGAGGAGATCACTTCTTAAACCATGAAATTTGGAGAAGATCAAGACCTTTAAGATAAATCATAACCAAATTTTTGAAAGGTAAATTCCATATGCTTATGCTCATCTTTTATTAGTTTTCATTCCGATTGTAAACTTGATTTTTATTTTTGGTTTAGCTAATCTAAAGCTTTGTTTTTGCAGGTCTTCAAGAATTTTTTTGAAAATCTAGTGCCCCTGCTTTCTGAGATTCAAAATTCATTCTCCTCATTTTGCTTGGTTTTACATTTGGCAAAGCAATTCTGACGTTGGTCAAGTTGCAAATAAGCTAAATCAAGGAATCTATCAACCATTTTTGTTTTTCATAAGCCTTATTTTTATTAGAAAATTGTTAAAATGTTTTTCATACAAGGTTAATTTTGAAACAAGAAAATTGGTAAAGGGAGGGACACATTATTTAACTTCATTTTATCTCATAACTGTGATCTAGCCTTTGTTTTAAAATCTTAATTACTTATAACTCTGCGAGACATAATTCATCAAAATCTCAACCTAAGAAAAGCATATTTTTTCTGTCATACTTGTTCTTTGTTGAGACATTTTTATAAATAGTCTTGTTGGGGTTTCTTTTAAATATGAATTTTAACTTTCCTTTTTTGTTTTTATTTTCTTCTTTCATTTGCAATTTTTAGGGTGTATTGATTTCATCTTCATTTCAGATTGGTTTTGGTGGTATAACCAATATTTATATGAAATAATTTTTCTTACCCAACATTGGTCAACATGCATGTGAATTTTCTACTCTATTTATTTCATGGGTTTTCATTTACCTTAAAGGGTCATCTTTATTGAATTCCAAATCCTTTAACCTTAATTATTTTCCCTTGGAGGAAAATTTATCTTTTCCAAGTGATAGGGTTCATCTTTCCAAGGGAAAACTAACTTGAGTCTAACTCAATGAATCCCACTCATTCCCCTACTTCACATAAAAACCTCTAGATTGATAGTTGTAGGGAAAGATGAGGGAGTCAAAATTTTATAAGTATTATATCCATTCCCTTTAAAATATCTTGTACAGTCTCGTCCTCTTCACCCAATTGCTAAAAGCAATTCTTTAAATAAATCTTATCAAAAGGGTGGTAAAAGATGGTTGAAGCACAAATGTGTGGGAAGCATAAGTAAACTCGCTGGGGTACTGAATATGCTCACTAGCACTGGGGCTATGCTTGTGTGGTACTAAGACAAATTCGTTGGGTTACTAAATGGGCTCGTTGGCAGCAAAGTGATGTAGAGTAAGGGAGATTACTTACATTAATGTATATATACTTTATTTAAACTTCCTATTTGTACCTCTTCTATCACTCACATGATGTAAACTTAAAATTAAATATTCCCCTAAAAACATGGATTCATTGTTTTAGACTCAGTTTGTTTCAAGTAACTATCTTTTTAGAACTTATATTTCTTGATCTATTAATGTGGAACCCATGGGAAACGTTTTAATGTGAAGGCTTGATGGAGTTCATCTTTTAAACCTTTTGGAAAATTTGAACTCATTACCTTTTGTTAAAATTGACAACTAGGGAAAAACTCCATGTGGGTCATCTTATTTATGGCAGTTGATATTTTTCCTAGATTCCTCTTGTCGAGAGGTGTAGGATTCATCTAAAGATCATCTGATTCCGACAATTATTTATGGAGATATGGATTTATTTGTATTTACTTGACAAATTGCCAAGGTTGGCCAGCAGCTAAAGGTGTGGCACACATGCCCAGCAAATCATATAAGTACAAGTGAGGTTGATTCATTATCAACCCATCTCATCTCACTCATTCTTCTCTCTCTCTCCTTAGTTATACAAGGAGCAACTCACACGTGGGAAGAAGGAGGACGCAAAAGGGCAAGGAAGACGCAAAAAGAAGGACACAGAAGCTGCTGAAGATCTCTTCGACCAGAGTTGACCAAGTGTTGACCTTAGCAGAGTGTGGTTTTGGTGTGGTTTCCTCTCCCAGGTAGGGTGCAGATTTTGGCATATAAACCGAGGAAATCTAACCTTTGGTTTGACCAACATTAAGTGCCCTAAATTGGGGCAGTAGGTTGACTTTAGTCAACAACAATTTGACTGCGTTTTTTGGGTTGTTTGTGGGCTGATTCTTCAGGATGTTTGAGGACTTGTTGACCGGGAAATTGACCAAGCATATTAGAGGTCAATTTCATCTCGTTTGACTAAGTTTGACTTTGCTGATCTAGGGTTTACTGTTGCTGGTATAATTTTTTTTTTTTTTAACACGATCGGTTACTTATATATTATAAAAACTTCATGGAACAAGTCCTTTTACATATGGTAGGGGAAGCAGAGAGGGAAGGATCCAAAATGGGTGCGCAGACCCTTGATCCTTGTTGATGAGCTTGCGGAGAGGAGTTTGAAAAAGATAACAGCTATATTGCCGTACAAACAAGCCTACTAGAAAACAAAATTTACAAGACATAGATCAAGTTACTACTGTTGGTTAACAGAATCATCGAGCTGAGGTTCCTTTCTTGCACTGGCCCTTGTTGAGGCCTCTGCTTGCATGCTCTGGGTTATTGATTTGATGTGTGTAATTTCTTCCTCCATATGGTTGCATTTTTCCTTGAGAACTTTGATCTCTGCTTTCTGTTTCTCCAGTTTTTTTCTTTTTGATTTGCTGCCAGCTTGGAATTCCTCCTTGAGTTCATTAAAGTGCTTTACGAATCTTGCTATCATGAAACAGTGAGCTTTGCACAAGGTGCAACTACTGTTGGCGATAACGCGCTCCAGGGGGTTCGCAGCTGGTTCACAGTCTTCCTGATTCTTGGCCATTTCAGGATCTCTCTTGGAGGGAGCTTTGAAGAAATGCTATAGAGGGAAGAAACGGGGGGAGCAGAAGAAAGTAGGAGGAAGGGAAAAAGATAGAAGAGAGAACTGGCCAAGGGCACAGTTCTGGGAAGGGTCGAAAACTGCGATGAGGGAGGTGAAAAGAGGGGTGATGAGCAGCAGGGCGAATGCAACCGGAGGGCAGGAGAATGCCAAGGAGAGAGGGCGTTGATTCAAGCATACAGTGCTCTGGTTAGCAGAGAAAAAATAACAAGACCTGAAGAAATCGAAATTTACCACTGTGAACGGTTGAAGGCGGCCTCCTGTCACAACTGGACGAAATGCGACCTCTGGTACTGAGAAGCTCTAGAGATTTTCTGAAGTGAGTCGCTCCTTTGCTCTTTTAGACTAGAGGAATTGTAGCTTTGAGATGGGCAAAGAGTGGGGGTCTCTACAACATATATAGAAGGATGAGGGGCTGATCAGACGGATCTGGCGAGAGATACGCAGGGATTTGGCTGATATTGATATCAGGCCATGGATTTTTTTGCAGTCAGTGGGGATTTTGATGTGACATACGCCTAACTTCTTCTTGGAGATGACACTGGGATTCTGAGAATTCTTGGGCTCGTACCTGATCGTTTTGGCAGTAGATATATCTTTTGCATCCTTCAAGATGATGAGGGGGTCGATGTCAGAGAGGGTGAGGGCTGTAGGCGACTTGACAAGCTTAGGAAAGTGAGCAGGAGGAATAGTATGATTACTGAGGTGACCAATGTTCAGAGATTTTGGAGAATGATGGAACTAGCTACGGGATTGGCTTGTCATAGGTGCTCTCGTTTTCTCTGACTTGTCCAGTAGGCCTATTGGTTGCCCTGGTGGCGAAATATTCAGCTTCTGAATTGTTGTCCCTCAGGACATGCTTGAAGGTGGTGCCCCCCAAATGACTGATGTTGTCCATGATCCTTAGTTTGAGATTGCCGAGGGCCATTTTTTTGAACTCTCCCCCTGTAGCCGTAACTGTGATTATGATTGCTGAGTCTCCCAGAATGATTGGGCTTTGAATTCTCATCTGTTTAAGAATGGTTGTGCCTAATAGAAGGCTGTAAGCCTCGGCCATGTTGTTTGACATTTGACCCAGGCCCCATTCGTATGTTATTAAGAACTTTGCCATGCTGGTCCTTTATGATTCCCCCTGCCCCAGCTTTCCCCGGGTTATTTTTAGAGGCTCCATCGAATTGAAGAGTGATTCAGTTTTGTGCTAGAGTCCATTGGTTTATTTCCTCCTTGGTACCTCTAAGTTTCCAATTATTCCTTCTGTTGTCTGATTTGAAGTGGGATTGCTTGTTTTTGTCATAACTGAGGCAGAATTTGTTGAACCAGTCGTTCTCAGCTTTGTGCCAACTGGATCGATCTGGTTGAGAGACAAAATTGGCGCTTATTGCATCCGAGATAAGAGCCATAGTTTTTGCCAAGGTGCGGGCTGGATTAGGCTTCTGATTATTAAAAATGCAGTTGTTCCGGGTGAGCCAGATTTGCCAGCTGAGCGTTGAGGGGATACATTTCCACAGGCGAATGATAGAGTTCTTATTTTTCTTAGGATAAGGATAGCATTTCTCCCAATTTTTTTGTAAAGAGGAGAGCTAGTCAAAGGTCTCTCCTATATTCAGAGGGCTGATAAGTTGGTTCTAACAGCTTTGGGAAAAAGGGCAGTCGAAAAAGAGGTGATGGCCGCTTTCCTCCTCAGCACGACAAAGGCAGCAGATTGAGGGGCCAAGAATACCTCTTTTTTCTAGGTTCTCGGCAGTGAGAATCTTGCCTTTAAGAAGGGTCCAGTTAAAGAACTTGATCTTTGGCAAGCACTCAGATTTCCACGCTGCTGTATAGAGGTTCCATTTGCTTGTTGTTGTGGTTGCCTGTAGGAGTTTATATCCCTCTTTGACTGTGAAGTTTCCTCCACTGGGGTCCCATACGTACCTGTCATCAACCATTTTGTTTGTGGGAATAGATCCTGAGAGAGAGGTCTTAAGGTCGGTCCAGAGATCCCTGAGATCATTTGGGGGAGAGAGGCCCTTCCAATCTTGCCAGCTGTTATGATCCCATAGGGAGATGTCATATAGAGAGTTCAAGTTTTTTGCTTCCATCCAAGTTTGCAGGGGTCTGAAGTTCTGGATTAGGTTCCTTGGCTTTACTCCCATGATTCTATCTGACCAAATATTTATCTCCTTTCCATTGCCAGGCACTTTTGAGATGTGGTTTCTAAATTGAGGGAGGACTTTTTTGATGAGCTTCCATACAGGAGTACACGGTCTTTCAGCAATTGTTTCAAAGAGGACATTAGAATTTGAACCGTTGAGATACTTTCTTTTGATAACCTCCACCCACCAGGAGCCTTTTCCTATAAGCATTCTCCAGATCAGTTTGAATCCCATAGCTCTATTGGAGAGGCTTGGGATTTTGATGGCTAGGCCTACTTTTTAAAATGGAAGGATAACTTGATCCCATCTGACGAGGCTGAATTTTTTTGAATCTTGCTTCCCTCCCTGCCAGAGGAAGCTTCTCATAATTAGTTCCATATGCTTGTGGGTGCTGGCAAGAGCTAAGCTTACTGCATACTGGTAGATGGGAAGAGCGGAAAGAATAGCCTTGATGAGGATAGTTCTGCCAGCCAAATTTAGCCAAGACAGCCCCCAACTTTGAAGAATTCCTCTCATTTTTTCTATATGCTTTACCCAAATTTCGGACTTAACTGTTTCTTTTGCTAAGGGCAAACCCAAATAAGAGAAGTAGTTCCAATGTCTTTGCACTGGGATGTCCAAGGTCGAGGAGATTCTTTGCATGATTTGAAGAGAGACATTCCAGGTGTATATCTTGCATTTTTTATTGTTTAGCTTTCCCCCTGAAGCTACTAGGAATGAGTCCAGGGTTTTCTTGAACATTTTTGCCATCAAGCTTGAGGCTCCCCCGATTAGAAGGGTGTCATCCGCAAAGAGCGAATGATTGATTTCTTTAGTCCCTCTTTCTATACTGATCCCTGTGATCTCCTTTTGCTTGCGAATTTTTTCCAAATGGATGCTCAAAGTTTCCTCCATTATGATGTATAGGAAAGGAGAGAGAGGGCAGCCTTGCCTCAATCCCCTAGAGCTTCTGAAGTAACTTCTCGGTCTACCATTGATCAGGGGGGTGGTCCAGGGGTGAGAGATGCACTCCATGGTGATGCTAATGAATTTGTTGGAGATCCCAAATTTTCTGAGGACTTTTATCAAGAAGTGATGGTCAACCCTGTCAAAGGCATTTGCCATATCTAATTTGATGATCATGCCTCTTTCTTTCCTGTTGATGCTACTGTGGATTGCTTCTTGTATCAAAATGACGTTGTCCGTGATTTGTCTTTGGGGGAAAAATCCACCTTGATTCTCTAAGATGAGGTAGGGAAGGAGCTTTTTAAGCCTATTGGCTAGGATTTTAGTGACTATCTTGTAAGAGACATTGCATAGCGAAATAGGCCTAAAATGGTCAAAGGAGAGGGGATTAAGATCCTTGGGAATGAGGGCAAGGTGTGAGGATTTAGTATTTTCCCCCATCTTGTGTTTTTTGAAAACATTTTTTACCATCCTTACATAATCTTTTTTTATTGTGTCCCAATGATTTCTGTAGAAGGCGACAGTGAACCCGTCTGGTCCCGGGGCCTTGTCCTGCTGCATGCTGAAGGCCGCCAACCTGATTTCCTCCTCTGAGACATCCTGGTCCAATTCTCTGTTTTGCAAATCAGAAATTTTACTCTCGATTGGTCTAAGGAAATCCGTGTTTTCCGAAGACTGAGGGTCTGCTGATAATAGAGATTGAAAATGTCTGAGTGCTGCCTCTTTGATTCCTTCTTGATCGCTGATCTCTTTCCCCTCTGCCAAAATTTTGTCGATTTGATTTCCGGCACATCTGAGCTTTAAGTTGTTGTGGAAGAAGGAGGTGCTTTTGTCTCCAACCCTGAGCCAGAGACACCTTGATTTCTACCGTTGTTCTTCTTCCTCCACTATGTTTTGTCTGTAAAGTTCCCTGTACATTTCGTTTTCTTGAGTTTGGTCTTCCTTTGTGTATTGAATGTTCTCTTTTTCCTGGTTCCATTGTTCCAACTGCTTATGGAGATCCACTCGTTTTTTATTTTCCATTGCTGCGTTATCTCTTGCCCACTGTTTTATGGCTGTTCTAAGAGACTTTAATTTGGTTTCCCATATGTAGTGGGGCGAACCAACGACTTCCTTTGCCCATTGGTCTTGAATAAGTTTGCGAAATTCTTCTTTGGAGTCCCAGGATTTATTGTATTTGAAGGGGAGAGACCCCAAATTTCTTCCCTTGTCCAGAGTCATGACCACGGGCTTATGGTCTGAGGCAGAGGCTTGAATAATTTTGCTTTTGATTGAGGAAAAGCCTGCGACTATTCTTTCATGTACAAGGATTCTGTCTAATCTCTCTTTAATGTTTTGGATGCCAATTATTTTGTTGCTCCACGTAAATTTCCCGTTATGAGGAGGAATGTCAATAAGATTATGGGCCTGAATTATTGTTTCCAGAGAATCTCTTGAAGGGTCCGCGAAGAAGTTCCCTCCTAGTTTTTCATAGGCATTCCTTATTAGATTCAGGTCTCCTCCCAAGAAAATGTTCCTATCTTGAGCTGACTGTAGATCTGAAGTTATTGAATCCCAGCAAAGTGCTTTGTCCCTGTAGTGATTCGGGGCGTAGATGTTGTAGATAGTGTATTCTTCTTTTGAGACTTTGTTTTTAAGATCTGTTCTTACCCACCAATTGCAAAAGTTTTGATTGGTAAGTTCCCATTTGTTCTTGTTCCATAGAGTTCCTATACCTCCTAAGGCGCCTGCTACGCTTATTACTGTACCTGTGTAGCTTTTGTATCTTTTGATATAATTTTGGAAGTCTTGTTCAAATATTTTCGTCTCCTAGATGAGGAGAAGGTCTGGCTGCTCCTGATTGATTAAATCCCGGACTGCATTTGCTTTTAAGGAGGAGCCCATCCCCTTGCAATTCCAAGAGACCAAAAATCATCATTTACCAACTTTTGAGTGAGTCCCGCTCCTCTCCTTTGTCTTTTCCCCACTTCCTTTTTTCTTGTCTAGGTATGTGTCCATTGGTTGCTGAGTTCCAGTGGCCATTTCTTTCGCTGTTGTTTCATCTCTAATTTCTTTCTTTGACTTCCTGCCTGCTTTTCTCGGAGGGTCAGAGGTGAGGCTAGTTTCTTTCATTTTGTTTCTGGAGAGGATTCGATCAATGGTTGGAGGGGGGGAGGATAGGGGTTGTGAGAGGGAGGTGATGATTGTGAGGGCAGTGTCTCGGGGAGATGAGGGGGGAGATATGGGATCTTCAGCTGACAGAGATTCAAAAGGGTTGGAGGATGAGGGGAAGGGGGGGGGCTGAACTGGAAGGGGGAGGAGGAGCAGAAGGGTTTTCCGGGAGGGGCTTGGAGCTTGGACCTAGAGAGGGATTATATTTTTTCTTTTTAACTTGCCCCCATGAGCCTTCAGAGGTTTCGGCATTTCCATTAGACTCATTTGTTTTTAACTTGCTACATCTATTTGCGAAATGTCCATATTCGTGACATACCTTGCACTTGAAGGGTAGCTGCTCGTAATCTAACTGTTGAATGTGTGTCCATTGATCTACCTTGATCTTGATGGCTTTTGGCAGGCCTTTCCTGAGATCTACTTCAACGCATATCCTTGCACAAGCATGCATATTCTCCTTTGGCTCAGATCTATCAATGTATTTGCCGACTGCGTTCCCAATGGCCTTTACTGATTCATCTCCCCAGCAGTGGAGCGGCAGATGGGGAAGACGGACCCAAACCACATATCCCGAAGTTTTTCTCCCCAACACCTTCACATGATGTTCTCTTTCATTCTCTAGGGAGTCATGTTCTAGGGTGACGTAATACACTGTGGTGTATGTGGGTCCTCACTCTACTTTGTTTATTGGTCGCTTGCGCCTTCCCTTTACATGTATAACATACCCCAAAATATTCATATAGAACACTTTATGTAAACACTAAGAGAGTAGCTTTGGGACAAATCATTACTTGTGGGTCCCTCGTCATTTACTTGCCTTGCATTAAAAATCACCTTGTGCATTATTTTCATTGCTTCTTTTCCATGTCATCCCTTCCCTCTTACCCCGAATCTTTCCTTCACTCATTCATTTGAAAGCATTGGGACGTCTTTTTTGGGATAACTCATCATCCATGACCCAATCATACCTCTTTCTCTTCTCATTCTTGTTAGACATTTGACCTTTTCTATTCCCATGCCCACCCGCTCTATTCATCATGCATGTTCCTTTAGTGTGAATCCTTCATTATTTATGGTTTTGAGGTCTCAGGTCGATGTAAGCATCCACGACGCCTACTAACGCTACTCGTTCTAATAAAATTGCAACACCTGTCGCCCTCGAGCAATTATTATATTAACGTGGCAAATTGATAAGAACTCCTAGGATATGCACAGACCATTCCATAAGTTGGGACTTTGGGTTTATTTCATGAGGATAATTTGGAGTTGATATATAAACACAATCCTTTCATTTAGTCACAAATATTAAGAACATGGTTGAAATTGGAAGTGGCAAAAGAGAATAATAACAGTTGCGATATAAAATCAAAGTACATTTTGGGCAGAGTTTCATTATTTTTATAAATATGAAATTCATTATTTCTTGAACATGTAACTATTATTTTTTGTAAGTGTTTATCCCCATAGACTTATTATTCACCTTAGATTGCATGTAATAAAATTGATGCTCTTGAGCATATGTAATTTTCATTAAAGTTTCAATCTCTTCACATTCTAAATTTGATCACAAGAGGAGATCACTTCTTAAACCATGAAATTTGGAGAAGATCAAGACCTTTAAGATAAATCATAACCAAATTTTTGAAAGGTAAAATTCCATATGTTTATGCTCATCTTTTATTAGTTTTCATTTTGATTGTAAACTTGATTTTTATTTTTTGTTTAGCTAATCTAAAGCTTTGTTTTTGCAGGTCTTCAAGAATTTTTTTGAAAATCTAGTGCCCCTGCTTTCTGAGATTCAAAATTCATTCTCCTCATTTTGCTTGGTTTTACATTTGGCAAAGCAATTCTGACGTTGGTCAAGTTGCAAATAAGCTAAATCAAGGAATCTATCAACCATTTTTGTTTTTCATAAGCCTTATTTTTATTAGAAAATTGTTAAAATGTTTTCCATACAAGGTTGATTTTGAAACAAGAAAATTGGTAAAGGGAGGGACACATTATTTAACTTCATTTTATCTCATAACTGCGAACTAGCCTTTGTTTTAAAATCTTAATTACTTATAACTCTGCGAGACATAATTCATCAACATCTCAACCTAAGAAAAACATTTTTTTTCTATCATACTTGTTCTTTGTTGAGACATTTTTATAAATAGTCTTTTTGGGGTTTCCTTTAAATACGAATTTTAACTTTCATTTTTGGTTTTTATTTTCTTCTTTCATTTGCAATTTTTAGGGTGTATCGATTTCACCTTCATTTCAGATTGGTTTTGGTGGTATAACCAATATTTATATGAAATAATTTTTCTTACCCAACATTGGTCAACATGCATGTGAATTTTCTACTCTATTTATTTCATGGGTTTTCATTTACCTTAAAGGGTCATCTTTATTGAATTCCAAATCCTTTAACCTTAATTATTTTCCCTTGGAGGAACGTTTATATTTTCCAAGTGATAGGGTTCATCTTTACAAGGAAAAACTAACTTGAGTCTAACTCAATGAATCCCACTCATTCCCCTACTTCACATAAAAACCTCTAGATTGATAGTTGTAGGGAAAGATGAGGGAGTCAAAATTTTATAAGTATTATATCCATTCCCTTCAAAATATCTTGTACAGTCTCGTCCTTTTCACCCAATTGCTAAAAGCAATTCTTTAAATAAATCTTATCAAAAGGGTGGTAAAAGATGGTTGAAGCACAGATGTGTGGTAAGCATAAGTAAACTCGTTGGGGTACTGAATATGCTCACTAGCACCGGGGCTATGCTTGTGTGGTACTAAGACAAATTCGTTGGGTTACTAAACAGGCTCGTTGGCAGCAAAGCGATGTAGAGTAAGGGAGATTATTTACATTAATGTATATATACTTTATTTAAACTTCCTATTTGTACCTCTTCTATCACTCACATGATGTAAACTTAAAATTAAATATTCCCCTAAAAACATGGATTCATTGTTTTAGACTCAGTTTGTTTCAAGTAATTATCTTTTTAGAACTTATATTTCTTGATCTATTAATGTGGAACCCATGGGAAACGTTTTAATGTGAAGGCTTGATGGAATTCATCTTTTAAACCTTTTGGAAAATTTGAACTCATTACCTTTTGTTAAAATTGACAATTAGGGCAAAAGTCCCTGTGGGTCATCTTATTATGGCAGCTGATATTTTTCCTAGATTCCTCTTGTCGAGAGGTGTAGGATTGATCTAAAGATCATCTGATTCCGACAATTATGTATGGAGATATGGATTTATTTGTATTTACTTGACAAATTGCCAAGGTTGGCCAGCAGCTAAAGGTGTGGCACACATGCCCAGCAAATCATATAAGTACAAGTGAGGTTGATTCATTATCAACTCATCTCATCTCACTCATTCTTCTCTCTCTCTCCTTAGTTATACAAGGAGCAACTCACACGTGGGAAGAAGGAGGATGCAAAAGGGCAAGGAAGACACAAAAAGAAGGACACAGAATTTGTTGAAGGTCTCTTCGACCAGAGTTGACCAAGTGTTGACCTTAGCAGAGTGTGGTTTTGGTGTGGTTTCCTCTCCTAGGTAGGGTGCAGATTTTGGCATATAAACTGAGGAAATCTAACCTTTGGTTTGACCAGCATTAAGTGCCCTAGATTGGGGCAGTGGGTTGAATTTAGTCAACAACAATTTGACTGCGTTTTTTGGGTTGTTTATGGGCTGATTCTTCAGGATGTTTGAGGACTTGTTGACCGGGAAATTGACCAAGTATATTGGAGGTCAATTTCATCTCGTTTGACTAAGTTTGACTTCGCTGATCTAGGGTTTACTGTTGCTGATATAAAATTACAGAATTATGATTTTGTATTATTTCTCTCTACTGAATTATTGAAGATAAAAAAAAAAATTGATCAAAGGGTTTCCCCGCATTGGGGTTTGTCCCTCGCTAGCTGCCACATCTTGTGTCTCTTGTCTTGGATTGTTTTTTGTCGATCATTTAATGTTATATCTGCACTTTACTTAATGTATATGTGATTTCTAATCAGTGACTAATAAGAACAAAAGAAGTAAACTGCTCTAAGCATAGAACATACCATAATTTAACATGGTATTGGAGCTAAGGTGAAGACAAATCCCAAGCAAGAGAAAGAGCAAGAGCAATCAATGAACGTTGGCAAGGCTTTCCTAAAAACTTCATGGGGTACTCAACACTCTTCCCCATTGAATACAAGCTTCGTGAGAAGTCTGACTATCATGGATGGAAGATCTCTCTCGGTCTAACTTTAGAAGATCAGGAAGTGTTGGGCCATGTGAGAGGCAATATTGTTGCGCCTCCATCAAATGCATCTGCTACTGCCAAAAGCAAGTGGACCAAGGGAGAAGTCAAAACAAAGAAGATCATTCGGGACTCTGTTGACAAGTGCCTAGTGGCATATGTTTCCGAGCTGACCACCTCCAAGGAAATCTACGATAGACTAGTGAGTTTATTTAAAGTTAATGATGCAAATCAAGTTTTTTTCCTTAGAAATAAGCTGAAAAAAATTAAGAAGGGAAAAGATGAGAGTATGCAAGCATATTTCTTAAGGATCATCGAGATCAAGAATGATCTCCTATCTATTGGGGAAGTAGTTCCTGACAGGGAATTGACTATCACAACTCTTGGAGGGCTGCCACCTGAATGGTATATATTCAGGACTACTCTTCTCAACAATAATGTCATCCCAAGATATGAGGAATTGATGGCTAGATGTATTCAAGAAGAAACAAGGATGGAAGAGCAAGAAATGCCTGCACTTAAAGGCAATCTCTCTGTCTTTTCTTCTCATGCTAAAAGAAGAAACAATTTTGGGGCTAAATCCAAAGGAAAAGTTGGACCAAAGGGTGGAAGAAAATGACGATGTTACAATTGCAACAAAATGGGCCATTATTTGAGGGAGTGCCCTAATAAAAGGGACTCACACCATGACGATAACCAAAATCAATCTCAAGGAAATCAAAGGAATGGCATGTCAAATGGCAGAGGTAAAAGAAATGTCGGAAATCAAGGAAGAGAACAACCCTTCAAGAAGGCAAGAAACTCTAGGTATGAATCTAATGTTGTTAACAATAAGCAAGATGAATATTGTCTACTAGAGGCCCTCTCTACTACTGCTCCCCGGGACTCGTTGGGAAATTGGCTTATTGATAGTGGTGCCTCAAGGCACTTCACTGGTTACAAAGAAGCTCTCTCTAATCTGATAGAGAAGGAGACCAACCTGGAAATTATCCTTGGGAACAACGCAAAATATCCCGTGAAAGGCGTAGGGAATGTCACTCTTAAATTGAATCAGGGTAATACAATTCATTTGCAAGAAGTCCTATATGTACCTGATCTCAAAAAGAACCTGGTGTCTGTTTCGGAAATGGAAGACAAAGGCTACAAGGTGACCTTCATCGATGGCAAGGTACGTGTATGAAAAAGGAAATTTAAAGAAGCTTTCACGCTTGGGTTTCAAGTCAATTCATTATATCAGGTCGAGGGAAGTCCGTTGGGTGTCATGTCTTGTGACACATCACTTCATGCATTGAAGGTTTGCTCACCTTCATTATAAATCTCTACCTAATGCAAGACAAATGGTGACAGGGATGCCCGAGTTCCCATTAGAGCAAGAAGGTTTGGATGTGCCAAAGGGAAGCTCAAAAGGGAACCATTCCCCTCAAGCCAAAGCAATACCTCTGATATGTTGTAGTTGGTTCACTCAGATATATCTAGTATGATGTCTGTGAACTCCTTGGGAGGAAATTTATATTACCTCACTTTTACAAATGATTATTCTTGCGAGAATTGGATATACTTCTTGAAAAAGAAGGATGAAGTGTTCACTTGGTCCATCACTTCAAAGCCTTAATCAAGAATCAAACCAAAAAGAAGATCAAGATCTTAAGGACTTATAATGGGACTAAATATGAATCCAATGAGTTCCATGACTTTTGCAAAGAGGCTGGCATTAAGAGGAAGACTACAACACCATATACTCCTGAGCATAATGGTGTGGCAGTAAGGAAGAATCATACGATTGTGGAAGTTGTCCATGCTATGCTCCATGATCAAAGACTTCCGAAGTTTCTGTGGGCCGAAGTTGCGAATACCACCGTATATGTGAAAAACCGATGCCCTCATCAAGCATTGGGTTCCAAGAATCGTGAAGAGATGTTCACTAGTAAGAAACCTAAAATATCTCATTTTAGAATTTTAGGAAGTCTTGTATATTTTCATGTGCCGAAGGAGAAAGGGAATAAATTGGGTGCATCTAGAAAGAAAGGAATCTTCGTGGGCTATAACAAAAATACTAAGGGCTATAGAATCTATGTGCCTAGTCAAAGGGAAATCGAGATTAGCCATGATGTCACCTTTGATGAAGATATGGCTCTCAGCAAAGTTGACAATATTCCTACTCAAAGGGGATCTAAAGAAGCTGACACCAAGGAACCGAAGGAAAAGGAAGATGAGACGATGCTCGATGTGGAATAACCTATGGATCTATTGATCCCCCTCCGCAAGAGCCTTCCTCTTCTAGGAAAAGGCCTTCATGGCTTATGGGGACATTTGATGATGTTGAAGGACACATTGCACCCAGAGGGACTTTCCAGGAAAGTAAGAATTTAGCCAGGTATCATGGATACTTGACCATCATGAGCACAATCATCCAAAATGAGCCTTCATCATTTACTGAAGCTATCAAGCATCAAGTATTAAAGGATGCTATGACTGAGAAATATGAGTCCATCATGAAAAATGTTTTCTGGGATGTGGTCCCCAGACCCCAGGGCAAAGCGATTGTCACTTCAAAATGGCTTTACAAGATAAAGCATGTGTTGACACCTAATCCTCATGATTGGGTGAATATATGTAAATAGATAAATAAGTAATATGAACAGTCATCGGGAGATGAACTGAACGGTCTCTCCCTCATGTATATAATGAAGACCTACTTGATGGAATAATACATACGAATCATTTTTTCCTTGAGGAGTTACTGCCTGGCCTGACATGGTATCAAAGCAAACTCCATTTTTTTAGGTTTTATGCCCTTTGTAACTCCCTATTCTGCTCCTCTGCTCTCCATTCAAAAGAGTTGTCCATTCAAAGCACTGTCTCTCCATTCAAAATCGTTGTCCATTCATAATTCGTTGCATACAAAGAGTTGCACACAAAGCACTGTCCATAAATGTTGCATAGTGACCTGAACGTTGCTGAAATGTTCCTCTGCTACAACACCAGAAGCGTTCCTTTGCATCTTGTTTTTCCATACGCTGCTCACTCCCTATGTACTATTTCCCATATCTCTGCTCATATCTTCAGGATTTTATGTTCGACTATAGTCTTATGCTCTCCTCATTATATTTTATTGGAAACATACAAAACCTCTGAGGGATCTCCATGAGAATGGGTTCTTCCTCCTTTAAAACCTTTGGGTTCATCGCGTCTGTTGTGCCCATTTTGTTTTACTGTTTGTTCTTCCCTGTCTTCACTGCACACTAAATATTCTCATTCCACCGCCCAAATCCCCTCAGTCCCCATGGAAAAGAATAAATTTGCTACCAATGTTACGGGGTTAACTCAGAGAATCACGTTCCTACTAGTGTTGGAGGGGAAAGAGGAGTAGGAGATTGTAGAAGAAGAAATCGAAGCTGATTTCTCCTTGTTACCACAATGTTGGTGCCCAGAGAATCAATAGAATGACAGTGTTGAGGTCGTGTATAGTGTTGCCAATAAAAGAATTGGAAGAGTTGAGATTATAATGTAGTAAGGAACCCATGCAGGTTCCTGTCTCCAAGTCACTGAGGGAGCAAGTATTCCATCAAAAAACGATTGATTCTGCTCAGATTGTCAAAGATATCACAGAGTGAAATTGCGGTCTCCAACATAAAGTTATGAAGAATTTTGAGGTTTGATAATTCCAAAAGCTTTCAAAGTATATGCCAACATTAGATTAGAACCCATTTTCTTGCTAATGGGAAAAAATATATGGAATTGTATTGAAGTGTTATAGTATATACATTGAGATTAGATTGGTGAAGACCAAATTCAGATAGCTTTGTTGCCTTTTCATGTAAAACAATTCAAGAACGTTGCAGAAAAATGATGAGGAAGAGATTTGAAATCTTTTGAGAATGCATAGCTGATCTGTGTTTTATATTTTCATTAAAGACATAGACAGTACATGGAGAGAATGCCCTTTTTAAATATATATAAAAATAAATAAAAAATTATTACCACCAGAAGTACAATTTTATTGTATATTGGTAGAAATATTTTTCTATCAACAAAAGTTTTTTTTTACAGAATGCATTCAATCATATCCATTGTGGGAATAGTTCTCATTGGCAAGGAGAACTATCCTGAATGGTCCCGGATGATAAAACACACCCTCATTTTCAATGAGTTGTGGAAAGGAGTGTGTGTCAGAGACGAAGACAATAAACCAGTACATCCTACCTCAGACAAAGAGCTCGTCATTTGGGAAAACAAGAACAACAAAGCTTATGCATTAATCGTAGCACCTGTAAATGAAGAGGTGAGTCACCATATTTCGGCATATTCAACTACCTTTAAAGCCTTACAAAAGTTGAAAGAACTCTATGACTCACATTCTGCACTTGAAATTGTTCAACTCATGATTAAACTCTTCACTCTTGAACTGCAAAATAATGATCCTCTTGCTCTTGCATCTGAAGTAAAGTCTACAATGCATGATATCAAATCCACTAAGGTTGAATTGGATATTCCTCTTATCACTTTTCTCAAGGCATTTTATCCTACTTACTCCAATTATCTTGAGTCATTGCAAGCAAATGGAAATCTCAAAGATACCACCTTTGACTCTCTTGTGAAAAAGCTTGCTGAAAGAGAGAAATCTTTTGGAAAGAAGACAAGCCCTGAATCTTCTAAAGAGGCTGTGTGCCTTACTCATGAAGAAAAGCATCCTACTCAAGATTCTTCAAGAGGAAGAGGTGGTCGAAGAGGAAGAGGAAGATATTTCAGAGGCAGGGGGGACGACATTCTCAAGGAGAAAAGGCAGATTTGCACTGCATTCGCTGCAAAAGAAATGGATCACATGATGCTTCTACATGCAAGCTACCATGGGACAAAATTGAGCAGAAAAGAAACCAACAGAAAGATAAAACTGGCGATAAAGACAAAGGTAAAGCACCTGAATCCGCTCACTATGTTGAGGTACAATGTAACATTGGAGTAAATGAAGACTTGTTTAATGCTTCACTTGCTTCATGGAAAAATGATTGGTTGCTTGATTCAGGAGCAACCTGCCACATGTCTCATAGAAAATATTTTTTTGAAGATTTCACTGACAATGTTGATGGAGCAGTATACTTTGCAGATCAATCAAAAATCAAGCCATCAGGGCTTGGCATAATCAGGCTTAAACTGCCTGGTCTTCCAAACTTTCTTCTGGATCATGTTCTATATCTCCCACAGCTCAAAAGAAACTTGTTGTCCTTGGTCCACATCCGCTAGCAAGGTCACTCCATTCATATGTTTGATGGCAAGCTTGAGGTAAGAAAAACATCTGACCACTCACTTGTCATGAGGGGAATAGAAGAAGAAAGGCTTCTCAAACTGCAAGGAACTTCTGTTCATGCACAACATTTCTCATACAATTCTCATCATGAAGAAGGTACACTTCCATCAAGTTTATTATGGCATGCTAGATTTGGACATTTGAACTATGACAGTCTCCGCTTCTTGAAGAAAAATGGTGTTGCTGGTTTGCCTACAATTCCTAGAAAACTTAAGCAATTTGATGCTTGCATTCTAGGAAAGCATAGCAAACAGTCTTTTCATGATTCACATTCAAGAGCACATAGGAAACTTGAACTCATTCATTCAGATTTATGTGGTCCAATGCCTGTTCCTTTTGCAAATGGAAATAAATATATCATGACATTTAATGATGACTACACCAGAATGTGTTGGGTTTATTTATTGAAGAACAAATCTGATGCTTTTCAAACATTCAAGAATTTTCATAAATGGATTGAAAATGATGCACAATCTCATATTGGGTCTATTCACAATGATAATGGAAAAGAATACACATC
>APFE030572914.1:1058-57021 GCA_000404065.3 Pinus taeda
AAAACTACTTTGGGAGAGGTATAAAAAGACCTCAAAGGGAAGGCCTAAGGGAGGAGAGAAGAGAGAGAAAGGTTATTATACTGAGATTTTTTCCCTGACCAGGTCACAAGACCCTTGTGCCTTCTACACTTCCCCCATTTATACAGGAAACCCTTGTTTCCTTGTGTGTTGATGTATATCCACTAGTTATGGCATCATGGAGTGAGTCTTGGAAGGCGATATGCTGAAGGCTTGAGGCTGGACGGATCCGGAAGGAAGCTTTGCTTGGAGCCTACGAAAGGTTACTCAGGTGATATTACTCCTTTTGTATATTCTATTTGTCTATAATAAAGAAACATGTCTTGGTTCCTGATATGCATCTTCTTTATGTTTAGGATGTTCATGTTTGAATTCATATGTGAATGCTTGTTTAAAGTTCATAACTAACTACCTTCCTTTATAACATGAAGATGATTTCTTTATAAGTCTTTGTCCATATATTGCTGTATTCTTTGGAATTGGTTGTTTTGCAGGACAAAGGAGTGAAAGGGACTTGAAGAAGGGTTTGGACCCTTAAGGAACTTCTCGAACGTTGGACCTAAGGTACACCCCTCTTACTATAGAATTTTCTTAAAATAGCATAATGGCTGTGTGAATGTGTGTTTCTCTGCTTAGACAACTTTCAGTCTACTAGGGTTTCCACCCAAAAGCCCTAGGGGAGCAAATCCCTCAACACAATCATGCCAAAGATTATCCACAGGGAAGCCTTTGACAAGATGTGTGAAGTGCTGAACACGGTCCACCATGTGAGACGTATTGACTAGGACTTACATGTACCAGCAGTTCTATGGGATTATAGGACCATGTGCAAAACCTTGACTGTGCACACACTTCTGAAGCTGAAGTATGAAGCAGGGGCTATAATCCCTATGGAGCATGTGAATCCTAGTCTACGCATAACAGTGCTCATAGGAATGATGGACCGCGAAGCTCTCGAGGAAAGGCTCGCGCAATTGGAAGAAATGTAGAAGGAACGGTTCTTGGCTAGCTTTCATCAGCAGGTACAAAAGCAGCGTGAAAAGGCCTGGTGTGA
The DNA here is from genome assembly GCA_000404065.3 of Pinus taeda. Classification (NCBI taxonomy): domain Eukaryota; kingdom Viridiplantae; phylum Streptophyta; class Pinopsida; order Pinales; family Pinaceae; genus Pinus; species Pinus taeda. Next base: position 2,131 of record APFE030572914.1, read on the forward strand.
TTGTCATATTAAGTTGTGCACATTCAAGGTAAATGACTTAGTACTCATGTATGATAGTAAGTTTGAAAAATTTATGGGAAAATTCAAAATGCATTGATTGGGACCTTACGTGGTTAAGGAGGTCACAGATGGAGGTTTTCGGTCCATCTAGTCAAACTTAATGGATAACCCTTCCCAGGCAAAGTGACTGGCAGCTGCTTGAAGCCTTACATGGGTGGGTTGGCTATCTGACTAGTCGGCAGAAGCATAGTCTTTGTGCTCCAGGGAGCGGGACAAAGGCGCAGGACTATAAACATATACCGATATAGATGTATGGAAACAATTTAGAATCAGAGGTCTCAGAACAAAGGATGCAACAGATTCAGCAAGCAGTGGTTCAGTGTGATGTCGACATCAGCACAATTCAAGGACAGTTGGAGGAACTCTGTGCCAAGATTGTTGTGCCAAAAGAGTGACTCAAGGGCAAGTCATGATGTTTGTGTTGGGGGCCTGTTGGGCATGGAATCCCCCCCAAAGCATGTTTAGGGGATCAAAGCCCATGTTTTGACCGAATGATGTTGTAAAGCCCCATGAATTGCAGGTACAGAAGTATGTTAGAGTCATAGGGTTATCTGCCCTAGTTTTGGATGTCATGTCGGCCTACCCATGGTTTGCGGACCATGGGATTGTATAAATAGAGCAAGGCTCTAACTGTAAAAGTAGTAAGCAAGAAAGAAGTGAAGAGCAATAGTATAAGTGTGTCTTGGGTTGAAGAGTAGGAGAAGGCTCTGCAGCTTAGTGCGCAGAGGCTTGGTAGTCCGCAACTAAGTGCACGGACCCCTGCAGCTGAGTGCGCAAGGCGGAGTCAAGTATATAACTGAAGAAGAGATTAATAAATAAATGTTTTGTTACCAATTCGTGTATCTACTTTTGGATTAATGCATGGTTGATGTAAATTGCAAATATACTATTTGTTTACTGCACACACATGTATGAATGATTTATATTGCTAAGTATAACTTAACACATACAAATAAGGAAGTTAACCAACTAACAGTAGAATAATAGTAAGGACTTGGGTAACAACAGTGCTCAGCCCCCAAGTAGGGCTACGGGAAGGTAGCATCTCAGGTTGTGAGGTACAGGTAAGTGCGCGTAAGTGACATGCACGCAGGGTCGGTCTGCGAACCTCTTGAACTCATCAAACATCTCCAGGGTGCGAAAACCTGGTTCTGGCACCCTCCCATACTACTTCGGGTGAGACCTTAGTCCGTGCTCGACGGACTGTTGCCGAAAGGGCCAGTAGTACTAGGATTTGTTTGGCTAAATCACCTCTGAACCTGGGTCAGGCCCCAATAAGGCAACACAACTACACCATTTTGATGTGGAGTATATGGAACAATATGTTGCAATTGAATTCCATGCTCAGTGAAAATGTTGATGAATTTGTTGTTAATGTATTCTCCTCCATTATCATATCTTAGCTTAAGAATTTTATGTCTAGATTGTTTCTCAACAAAGGCCTTAAAGACCAAGAACATGCTAAATACTTCACTCTTGAGTTTTAAGAAGTATACCAAAGTGCGTCTGGAGAAATCATCAATGAAATTTAAGAAATACTTGTAGACAGAGTATGAAACAACTAGAAGTGGACCACATAAATCACTATGCACAAGTGATACAGGGGTTGAGGCGCGCCAAGAGGCACGTTTTTCAAAACTATCCTTATGATGTTTTCTGAGTACACATCCAGAACAAACACCATCTCTACAAGAAACCATAGGAAGACTTGTCACCATATTTTCTTTACATAGATTTTGAAGGGATTGATAGTTTAAGTGACCAAATCGCTCATGCCAAAGTTTGCTCAATTCATCATTATGAGCAACCAATACCGAGAGAAGAGTTGAGGACCCAGTGTTGTCAAACTTATACAACCTTGTAGAATCATCAGTAATACAAGTAGCTAAAATATGTCTAGGATCCCTTAGGTCCTTAATTACAACATCATGAGGTGAAAATTCGATGGTTTTACCTTCACCTAAATAAGTTATATGATATACAAATAGAAGGTTGCAGGATAAGGTAGGAACACATAATACATCATTAAATTGACCATTGTCTAGATGGATAGTTCCAGACCCTACAACACTAAGAGATCTATCATCACCAACATATATATTTTTGGAGAAAACATGGCTTTGTTTTTGGTCATGTGATAAGAAGCTCCAAAATCAATGAGCCACTCATGAGCATGAGAAGAAGAAGATACATTTAATGCATAACTAGATTGAGATGCTTAACAACCACATGTAGAAAGTGTTATTCCTGAAGATGAAGTTGAAGTTGAAGAGCGCTCCAAATGGATGTTATGATTCTTCATTACTACTTCAAAAGCTTCCATATTCTTAAAGAATTTGGATTCTAATTGGCCATCACGATTACAAAAGTTGCAATGTCTATTAGTCTTCTTCCCTTTGTTTTTTGTTCCTTATCATTTTTTTTTGGTGTTGATTTTTCATTTTGAGACTGAAATTTCTTAGGACCCTTGTTTGGTTTAGGACCATTCTTTTTAGGATGTTGCTTTTTAGGATTATTTGAACTTGGTCATTGCTGGACTACTAGGGCTTTCTTAAAAGAGTTACCAGTATCAAGAAGACCAAGATGTAAGAGTTTTCCTTGTTCTCTTATCAAAGAATCATGAAAGGCATCAAAAGAGGGGAGCTTGTAGTCTTTTCCTTGAGAAATAAAGGCTTCTCTAGTGCAATGGAAGGTCGAAACAAACACAAAATAGGTTGTTCCTAACTTAGTAAGAATGAATAGATAAGGCTGCCATCTTCCTTCTTAACCTCAAAACCTTCCAAGAGAAGTCTAAGGATCTTGAACTTGGACAAAAAATCTTCAATGGAAGAAAATTTATTGGGGTCCAAAGTAAGAAACTCATTTTCGAGTTAATGGGCTCTAATTTCATTTTTAATTCCAAAAGCAGTGTTGAGCTTTTCCATTGCTTCATCAAGGGGTATCAATTTCTGTGATATGGAATCTAAGGCCTAGAGAAATAGACATCCTATCAACCCACGTGCTTCATATCGATTATTTTCCCATTTTTCTAGCTTATCTTCATCTTTAGGATTAGACTCTTGGTTGGAAGCTATTCTATAAAGACCTTTACTTCTAAGTAAATCCACCATGTAGGATAGTCATTGGAAGTAGTTGGTGTTGTTAAGAATAACTAGGCATGGAATTTCCATTTTTAAAGAAACTAAAGTTGTATACGCTAGAACTAAGTGTTCCAATGGAAATATCTCGAAATATTAGGCTGATTAAAATAAAACGGCTTTCTGATGAAGAAGTTATGCCTTTTTGAAGAAAATTTGTTGAAGATGCCAAGGAACCACATGAATATTTGGAAATTGATGATAATGTTATATTTAAAAAAAAAAATCAACCCCCCTCCAAACTTAATTTAATTAGCTCACCTTTCAAAAAGATTACTTTATGTGACCCACTTTTACAAATAAGTGAGAGTCACTTTGGCAATGATACTTTATGAACTATCCATTAAAAATTGTAACTTAAATAAAAGATAAAGTGACTTTAGAATTAAAAGTGACTCACTTTTTATAATGGGCGAGAACACGTATACATAAAGTAACTTTAAAACATAAGATACATGTGCTTTTTGAAAAATTAATTCAACAAAAAGAAAGACTTCAACCCAAGACCTCTATTCTCATAAAGTAACTTTAGACCAAGTGAGCTAGTTAAAAGATTTAGTAATTGTAGGAAAGGAGGAAGGGGTTTTTCCTCTTTTTTTTCAACGAAGCTTTAGGATGCGTGCTTTCTTGAAAAACATTTTTTTGCCTACAAAACAAAACAAAGCTACACAAACCAAACAAACAAGAAAAAATATCCAAGCCTTATGGCTTAAAGTGAGATTTGGGGTTAGTCCCTCGAAAACTAGATATTTTCCTCAATGTTTTTGATTTTCCAAGATCACACTAAGGCACGATGGAAAAGAGCATACGGATGAGAAAATTCTTTTCTTTATGTTTCTAGTTTGCCCAGATCGCACAGTATCGTGGGGAAAAGAGCATACATAGAAATGAAAGGTATAGATATGGTAATAAAAAAATTATACATGACTATCAACCAAAATAAGCAAAGAGATAATTAACTATAACAACAAATAAAGACTATATACCTCCAGATCTTAAAAATGACGTATCTAGGCCTACCAGAAACCTTTTCGCGTGAAACAAAAGGTGTTACTCACTAGAACAGATGCTCCTAACACAATAGAGTAGCCCTCTTGGACTGAAAGTTGTCAAAAATAGTAGATCTAGGGAACGACAGTCGGATGCAGTTGTACCGACTTCAGATTTGGATCACCAATGGATGTGGCCCTCGAATGGCTCTGATACCATGTAGGAATTTACAAGGTAAGTTCCTTAGATTGAACACCAAAGGAATCCTCTCATTAAAAAATCACAGATTAGTACACCATTATTCTTGACGTGGTTAAAACCCTCAAAGAGGGAAACAATCCATGGCCTGAGCCAAGGTGGCCACTTCAGACAATATTATTAATATTAAGAAATAAAATTTACATAAGCTTCTCTCTTAAACGGTCATAGACAAATGATCTCCATGCTGTTTAAATAGAGATCATGGACCAATCAGGCGTTAAGCCATGGATCAAGTATCAGTAATACCAAGGAGCGAATGAACTGTCATATCACTTCATGTCTAGAACATATCGTGGCCGTAGGATTGTAACTTACAAAAGTACATACTAAAGAAACACATTTTACCTAACTATACACTTGACCAAGCTATACTTAATTATTTCTTATGTGTTGGAATATCCTAACAATTGGATGTTATTCATGGATTGGACAAATGAATAAGGAAAGAAGGTGAATTGGAGAGTTATTATGGTTGATCACTTAAATATCCAATTGTGTCAGTTCATACTAGTGATCCTGCCACCTTCTATATCTACTCTTATCTAGTGCTACAATGAAGTCCCATCATCTTATATTACCCTAAATTATGTGCTACGTGGGATAACCATCACTTATGTCTGGTTGAAAATGAAAATGCCAAGATTCGAGCGTAATAGAAAGTCAAGGTCCCATTTTTTGGTTTTATTTATTCTTGAAAGGCCTCAAGGTCCCATTTTTTTAATTCACTTGATCTTGATAAATATATTCAAGGACTTTGGGTGTTTGGTTCAAATATCTTAGTTTTTCTTATATCCATATCTTTTACTTGTTGGTTAATCTCATTAAAATTCCCTCTAAGAGGGCATGGTAGTACAAAATAAAATTGTAGGAAAATAAAAATATATAATGTTAAATAATCAACAAAAATCGAAAAAAGCTTCATTACATAGTACTTGTAATGTGGTCAATACTTTAACAACCCCAATCTTGAATCTATATAAACAAATTTAATAGTATGTAGTCAACAAAAACACAAAAATATTCATTGCATGCTAGTTGTCCTATGCGGCCAATGCTTTAACCATCACAACCTTGAAGCCTATGTTAAACAATAATTTTACCATTAATTTCACTTCTATAATTGACATATATGAGAAATAAGGTTTCACTACCATCCTCTAAACAGTGTAATAACCAACATCTAATATATGTTGGAGAATGTGGAATCAAGATGGGGCACAAAGAGACAGACCAAAATTACATTATTTATTTTTTATATCATCATTATATATATGTTACCTTATATACTTTTAGTTTTTACATTGTCTCTCTAATTTTGTATAAACCTGTAATATATTTACTATGTATTTAAACCATTAATTAATAAGTTGCTAAAACATGTACATACATAGGAAATATTGTACCAACTAATATGCAACTCTTGGTCTTAAAATTACTTTTAACATTTGAGTATGTAACCCACTCTCCTCTGAATTATCTTCAAATAGGAGCAAGGACAGTGTTAGAGGAAAGGTACTCCTTATACTAAAGGAAAGTATCACTTTCTCAAAAATGTACCTTCTCTCCCTTCTGTCCATTTTTCCTTTGGGAATCTTACAAGTGCACTTATTTTTAATTGACATCTCAATACAATTATGAGCTTATTCCAAATGGTTTAAAATAATGGATTCATATTAATGCATCTCAATTTAATAAGGAAAGGAGAGATACATTCGATGTAGTTTTGATTGACATTTCAATATAGTTATGAGTTTATTCCAACTGGTTTAAAATAACATATTCATATTAATGCATCTCATTTTAATAAGGAAAGGAGATATATCATTCAATGTAGTTTTGATGTGTGAGGAGGTTAAAGAAATAGAATAAAGTAATTTGGACAAATAATAAAGCATATTTATTAATGATTAAGTTCCATTACATATTAATAGTTGAATACAATAATTAAATCCTTGTAACTAATCATGACAACAAATATTTAGAGAGAAACGAATGAAATTAATCATGTCAAAAAAACTCGGAAGTCAAAATTTGAGACACATACATCAAACTTGTATCTATGTATGGTTCCTATGGTTGTAGCAGCGAAGAGGTTCAGACACACCACCAACAGGAAAAACAACTGCCAAGATTCAAGCATAATAGCAAGTCAAGGTCCCATTTTTTGGTTTTATTTATTCTTGAAAAGCCTCAAGGTGCCATTTTTTTTATTTCACTTAATATTGAAAAATATCTTCAAGGACGTTGGATGTTTGGTTCAAAGATCCTAGTTTTTCTTATATCCATATCTTTTTTATTTTTGGTTAATCTCAGTAAACTTCCCTCTAAGAGGGCATGGTAGTACAAAATAAAATTGTAGAAAATTAAACAAATATAATGTTAAATAATCAAAAAAAGCCAAAGAGGCTTCATTGCATACTATTTTTCATGTGATCAATACTTTGAAAACCCCAATCTTGAAGCTAAATAAACAAATTTAATATTAAGTGGTCAACAAAAACCTAAAAATATTCATTACATTCTAGTTTTCGTATGGCCCATGCTTTAACAATCCCAACCTTGAATCCTATGTTAAACAAGAATTCTTACCATTATTTTCACCTCAATAATTGACATATTTGAGCAATTAGGTTTCACTATCATCCTGTCAAGGGTGTGATCACCAACATATTAGATATGATTGAGAATGTGAAATCAAGATGGGGAACAAAGAGATATACAAAAATTACATTATTTAGTTTGTATATCATATTTATATATATGTAATCTTATCTACATTTTTTTTAGATTCCCTCTCTAATTATGTATAACATGTAATATGTTTACTATATATTTAAGTCATTAACTAATAAGCCACCAAAAACATGTATATACATAGGAAACAATGTACTAACTATTATGGAACTCTTTGTCTTAAACTTACTTTTAACATGTCGCTATGTAGCCCAATCTCCTCCTCTAAATTATCTTCATATAGGAGGAAGGACAACATTGGAGGAAAGCTACTTCTTATACTAAAGGAAATTATCACTGTTTCATAAATGTACTTTCTCTCTCTTTTGTCCATTTGTCCTTTGGGAATCTTATAAGTGCACTTATTTTTAATTGACATTTCAATATAGTTATGAGTTTATTCCAAATGGTTTAAAATAACAGATTCATATTAATGCATCTCATTTTAAGAAGGAAAGGATTGATATCATTCAATGTAGTTTTGCTTGACATTTCAATATAGTTATTAATATTCGAAATGGTTTAAAATAATGGATTCATATTAATTCATCTCATTTTAATAAGGAAAGGAGAGATATCGTTTAATGTAGTTTTGATGTGTGAGGAGGTTAAATAAATAGAATAAATTACTTTGGACAAATAATAAAGCATAGTTATCAATGATTAAGTTCCATTACATATTAATAGTTGAATACAATAATAAAATCCATGCAACTAGTCATGGCGACAAATATTCAGAGAGAAACGAATGGAATTAATCATGCCAAAAACACTTGGAAGTCAAAAACTGAGACACATACATCAAACTTGTATCTATGTATGCTTCCTATGGCTGTAGCAGGAAGAGGTTTAGACACACCACCAACAGAAAACGAAACTGCCAAGATTCAAGCGTAACAATAAGGCAAGGTCCTGTTAGCCCTGGGGTGTAGTGCTGCTATTTTGAAGACTAAAGGAGGGAAATGGCCTATTCTACTGTCACGGAGAGGTTCACATATGGTCCATCACCTCACTTTTCTCACTCATCTACTCCCATCCACATTCACTCATGTCCTAACCCAACCCTCACATCATAACAAAACCCACTTTCACCTTGGCCCTACGTGAATTAATCCATTTTTCCCCCATGCACTAATGTGCAAATGCCCTTGAAACCTTACATTTCTATCCATATGCGCCCCTTTGCACATTTCTCGAGGTCATCCCATACCTTCGTGTTCCCTCGCCATCGATCTTCCCACTGATCTGACGGTCCACACTTCACTCGACCGATGTTATATGATCAACCAATCACCACTGTTAGATGATTTCCACCAGATCTAATAGCTATCGTGCATATCACTCGTGCAACAAGCAAGAGGGATACCCACCCGATAAAAGTGGTTTCCTCTCTCTCTCCTCCACTACTACATGGCGTGCAATGAATGGAATCAAGCGGGCTCTGACCTTTATCGCTTACTGCTCGATATAAAACCATTTCCACTTGAATAAACCGCTGCCAGGAGTTATCCTTCGAGCACCTCCTCTGCCCAATAGCCCTTTGATCTAGCCATCCAAGATCTGATGGTTTGGACTTATTCCACTCCTGCCATGACTTCAAGCCTCCGGCGATTTATCTCCTCCGTCCATTTCTCCCAATCCAATAGTTCTCGTTCACAATCACCATAGTTCATCCTTTGCTACCAAACCAACATCTCGCCCATCGATCCACGCCATCCAATGGCCCATGTGCCCTCGTATGCCACTTCCCATCAGTCACCCGGGGAGGAAATTTGTTGGCTCTGTCATTGTTTTTGACAGTCAGACAGTTGAACTGAAATAACGATGTCCATGGTCGAAAGGGGAAAAAACAATAACACAATGTAGCTGAACCAACATAAATGATCATGGAACATTGCTAGCAGGAGCGAGCCACCTGACAACATGCTGAAATTATTAGAATTTGATTACTGTGTTTGTTAGAAACAGAGCCCTTTGAGCTCATGTTTGTCTAGTTATGTCATCAAGTAGTTAGAAGATAGAGGGGATAGATTAAGACATCTCGAACCTCAGAGAGTTTGAGAGTATTGTAAAAAGCCGATAAATGGCTGAAAGTTGGAAGGAATAAGGGTTCAACTTTTGGAGATTGTTGATACTCTGTTCCTCCCAGCGTCTCATCTTCATTCCAGTAATACAAGCTTCTTTTGTTGTTACATGTTCAATTTCCATCTTCTCCTATGTTTAAGCTTGCACTTGAATAGGTTATTCATGTTTTCTTCTGTGTCTAATGCCAGATAACTGTCATCTTATCTCTACATTCATAAATTAGAATTTGCAAGATTTATTTACTTTATGTAGCTAGCCATTCATATATGTTTATGTATGTATCTACTGGTATAGTCAGGATTCTCCACCTATTCATTGAATCTATAAACTATTGAGCATTAGTGGTCTAAAGCCTTGTCGAGCTGAGTGGTTCATACATGTCTTGAGTGAAACCAGAGTTGAAACAGTCATCTGACTTGATCCAAACCCCAATCCATTCCAATAGTTCAAAGAATGATATTGAAGATTTATATGTTACCAGGCATCTCCGAGCTACAACCTAGGAGAGTTTCCTGGAGTGATAACATAATTGGTGCCATTGTTGGGGAGAGGAGACTAAAGCTCAGCTTCCCTAGGGGATGCCATAGACCCAACTTTGATGATAGACAAAGTTTGGACACTATTTGTGTTGTAATCATCTATCTGGTGACTCCACTGGAGGATGAACCTCTTGGAGACTCCACTCCATAGTTCTGGCTCAGTTTGTGAGGCATAATCGAAGAAATCCTCAGAAGCCATGAGCTAACCCAGTTCCTGACCTTGAAAAAATCATCAAAGAAAGCAAGGCATTGTAGAAAGGAGCATCAGGTTCAAGTAGCTCTAAAATATATTCTATATCTCTTCAATAAAATCCTGTAATAGAACAAATACATGTTGAGAGTATAACATATAATACTAGCAGTGAGGAAAAAATCTCAGAGATTCATAGAGCTCCTTATTCTTTAGGTTCTTATTTCATTGTAAGCCCAAAGGAAGCCTGTCCTCCTATCCATCATACTCCTTTAGTCCTATTAGTCACTCATTCATACTTGCAGTACCCTTATAGCCACCATAGCTATGGCAGCACCACAAGCACCTACCAAAATGGAAAGAATCATAGCTGCCAGGTATGGACCTCTAGTACTGCCCACTCCTTTGAATGCAATGCCTACTGGCGAATATCATAAGTATATACCTAAGTTTACTAGGACTAAAGGTGTTATAGTTGAGGAACATCTTGAATCATTCTATAGCTATGCTAATAACCTGGACATTAGTTAAGCTGATGTATGGATGAGAGTCTTTGTCTAAAGTCTAGATGGAGAGGCTAGAAAATGGTTCAAAGAACTGACCCCAAGGTCTATAGCAGATATTAAGGCTTTAGATGATGTATTCCTAAAGCATTAGTGGGATAAGAAGGATCTAATCTACTATCACACCGAGTTTGGGAACTTAAAGAGGGAAAATGGTGAGTTGTTGTCTGATTTTAATAAGAGGTTTAACCGCATGTACAGTAAGATACCAGCTGAATTAAAACCCACCACTACCTCTACTAAACTCACTTATGCCAGTGCCTTTTATTTTGACTTCTATCTACTGTTGAGGGAGAGACAATGTGCTACCTTGGTTGATATGGAGGATGCAACATTGGAAGTAGAACCAAACACCATGGTTGCAGAGAAGCTCAAGGGGAATGTTGATAGAAGGAGACGGAGGGGTGAGTCTTCATCAACTTCAGATCCCAAGATAGATAAAATGACCAAGATGATAGAGTCATTAAACTCTAAAATCTCTAAATTAAACGTTGAGCAGCACCCTAGGAAAGGAAGAGTTCCTAATACCTTTGCTCCTAGAAATCCAAATCCATAAAGAAGAGCCAATGAGCAGTTGCAAATTTTGTAAAGAAGCAAAGATGCCAATGAAGACCAAAGGGTGAAGACCCATTTCCAGAATGTATTCATGGAAGAAGAGAAGTTTGAAGAAGATGATGAGATCCATTGTTTGGAAGACAAAAGCAGTGCCTCCTTTTTTACCTTAACTGCCTATGAAAAGTCATTATTCAATGACTAGATCAGCCAAGAGTGGGATGGTGGAGCCATTCTGCAAACTAATGATCAACACAGATATGATCTGAGGTCGAAGATGAATAATGCTAAGGAGTCTCATGTTCAGAGAGTTGTTTTCCCTACAATACAGCCAGCTAATAAGCAAAAACGACTGGTAGTTGATCCCATAATCCTCAAATCTCTAGCTCACGAGGTAAGAGGCCTTGCCAAGTCTCCTTCTCCTTTCAGTTTTGAATCAGAAATGCAGAAGCTAAGAATACCTATAACTCTGATTGAACTAGTGAAGAATGAGTCCTTCAAGAGATCTATCCTCGAGGCCCTTGAACCTAAAGCCATCCAAGCCTCCACTGACTATGTAAATCTGCAAGATGACAAACCAACTGTTGTTCTTAGCCCAATGATTGAAAATTATGATGACAGCTCCCCATCATTCTATGGCTCTTTGACTATTCATGACAAAATCCTTCACAAATTCCTTCTGGACATAGGAGCCAGCCATAATCTAATGCTAAAGGCTATCATGGATGAGTTGGGTCTTGACATTACCAAGTCTTATCATGCCCTATTTTCTTTTGACTCTAGAAAAGTGAAATGTTTGGGATTAATCAAAGACCTAGCCATCACCTTGTCTTAGCTGCCCATGAAGAGCATGATGATGGATATTGTGGTAGCAGATGTACCCCCCAAGTTTGGCATATTGCTTTCCAGAAGTTGGATCAAGGAATTAGGTGGAATATTGGAAAGTGATTTGTCCTATGCTATTGTCCTAGTTTTTGGAGGTGAGAGTAGGAGATTATACAGAGAAGCTCAGTTGGCTTATATAATCAGTGATGAAAGGAATCCCACTAATCGTCCCATCTATGCTATCGACACTGATTTTGGAGACTATATTCTTCATATTGAAGAATCCCAGTTGGCCTCCATGCAGCTTAGGAAACTGGTTTACGAGATCACAAAGGAAGAAGGGCCACAAATTTGGGACATGTTCTTTGATGGAGCTTGCTCTAAGGAAGCTACAGGGGCAAGTGCAGTCCTTCTGTCCCCCACACAAGAATTCATTCATTTATCTTTCAAGTTAACTTCTCAGGTCACAAATAACATAGGAGAGTACGAAGCCTTGATATTGGGCTTAAATGTTGCTAAAGAAATGGGCATCAAAGGTCTGAAGGTGTTTGGAGATGTAGACCTTATCATTTAGTAGGTGAAAACAACTTTCCAAGTAAAGCATCCAAGGCTAAAAGAATACAGAGATGAGGTATGGAAGCTCAAGGGTTCTTTTAATAGTTTCAACATTTCTTACATCGCTAGAATGAAGAACCAACTTGCTGATTCCTTTGTTGTGTCTGCTAACATGTTTATTCCTCCTTTGCCTCCTAAATTGACTTATGAAGTTCAGATGAAATATAGACCATCTCTACCTGACAATGTCAAATACTGGAAAGTTTTTGAAGATGATGATGAAATTAATAGGTTTTTACAAGTCATTGATGAATTTTCTAAAATGCACATTGACCAAGAAAACAAAACCAATGAAGAATGCAACCAGTCCAAGCTAAAGGATGAGATTGGTCAGGATAACATTGTTCAGCTATCTAGTAACCATATACCCAAAGGATTGGTGCCCCTAGAGAAGCTGTTTGATAATAATGATGTACCTTATAAGCCTACCAAAAAATAAAATGAGTCTACAGTCCATAGACATAATGTACGGAGTCCAACCCATCCAAAGTACATAAATCTGTCCACTCACTTGTCTCCTACCCAAAGTTCTGAGTATTGCGCATTGATGAAACAATTTGTTGATATTTTTGCTTGGAATAGAGTGATCTTAAGACCTATGACACAAAAATCATTCAACATAAGATTCCACTGGAGAAGAACACCATCGCAAATAAGCAGAAATTAAGACCTATCAACCCTCTCTTATTGCCTTTGATTGAAAAGGAAATCAAGAAGTTGTTGGATCCCAAGATCATAGTTCCCCTAAGGTATTCAAAGTGGATAGCTAGTCTTTTGGTAGTGAGAAAGAAGAATGGAGAAATAAAGCTTTGTGTTGACTTTAGGAATCTTAGCAAATGCTCTAAAAAAACAACTACCCCCTGCCTAAGATGGAACACTTGCTGCAAAATGTTTCAGGGGCTAGAGTCATGTATTTCTTAGATAGATTTTCAGGTTACAATCAGATTGTTGTACATCTAGAAGATAAGGAAAAGACCACCTTCACTACTCCTTGGTGCCTTTTCATGTACTCCAAGATGCCTTTTGGACTAATGAATGTATGGGCTACTTTTCAGAGGGCCATGGACATAGCCATTGTGGCAGAGAAGGACAAGTTTGTCCTTATTTACCTTGACGACATAACAGTCTTTTCCAACAGTGACAAAGACCATTTGCAGCATTTGAAGAAGGTGTTTCTAAAGTGCAAATAGTTTGGAATTTATTTGAACCCAAAGAAGTCATAGTTTTCTCTAGAAGAAGGAAAACTTCTAGGACATGTTGTTTTTGCTGAAGGTGTGAAGATCGATCCAGCAAGAGTTCAAGAAATTTAGACATTTTCTATCCCAAGGTCAAAAAGGGACATTCAATCTTTCATAGGTAAGATTAACTTTGTTAGGAGTTTTATTCCAAACTTTGCAGAGCTATTGAAGCACATCACTTTCATGTTGAAGAAAGGATCAGAAATAAAATGGACAAATGGTGCAAGAAGCTCTTTTGAAGCCATCGAACAAGCTATCATGGAAGCTTCCACTCTAATCAACCCAGATTACACCAGGGAGTTTTATATCTTCTCTTTTGCCTCTTATAATACACTTGCAACAGTTCTATTGCAGAGAAATGATGAAGGTGTAGAGCACCCTATGGCCTTTTTCAACAAAACCCTGAGGGATGCTGAACTAAGGTATGACCTTATTGAAAAACAAGCTTATGCTCTCGTAAAATCTTTAAATGCATTCATAATTTATATTCTGCATTCCAAAGTGGTTGCATATGTACCTTCAGCCTCAGTAAAAAATGTCCTAACTCAGCGAGATATTGATGGAAAGAGAGTTAAATGGATTGCAAAATTCATAGAGTTCAACATAGAGGTGAAGCCCACCAAGCTTGTCAAAGTCCAGGGTTTGGATAAGCTTATGGTTGAGCAAAATTGCAATTTGTTAGACATCAATTGCATGGGTTCAAGTTTAGGTGGTGAGCAGATAGAGGAAGCAGTAGAAGAGAAAGAGCAGAATCAGTCTTTTATTGAAAATCTTGCCACCTGTGAATGGTATTCCAGTGTAGTTCATTTTTTGCAGAAGCTAAAAGTTCCTCCAGGGCATAGCTCAATTCAAGCCTGGGCCATTAAGCTTAGATCAACCAAATTCTGCATTAATAAAAACGTATTTTATTGGAGAGATCCATCAAGGATCCTCTTGAGATGTCTAGACAAAGGACAATCTATGGAAGTCATGCACCAGTTCCATTCTAGCATCTGTGGAGGGAATCATTGTTGGAAAACCATAGCCCACAAGATCCTAAGAGCTGGGTATTATTGGCCTACTCTGTTCTCTATTGTGTTTTCTTTTGTGAGGTCTTGTGACAAATGTCAGAGGTTTACAGGAAGACAACAGCTAAAATCTCTGCCCTCGAAGCCAATACATGCCAATGGTCCCTTCCAGTAGTGGGGCTTGGACTTTATAGGTGAGATCAATCCACATTCCAGTGGCTAGCACATATGGATCTTGGTAGCCACTAATTATTTCACCAAATTGATTGAGGCTATACCCACTAGAAATTATAATCGTCAGGTTGTCCTAAAGTTCTTGAATGAGAATATTTTCACTAGATTTGGTTGTCCAACCAAACTAGTCACTGATAATGCAACAACTTTCAAGGAAAAAGAATTGGTGGACATGTGTGAATCCATGGGCATTCAATTGGTGCATTCTACCTCATATTATCCTCAAGGCAATGACCTGGCAGAATCATCTAACAAGAGTCTTGTAAGGATAATCAAAAACATTTTGGAGGACAACAAAAAGAGCTAGGATTCCAAGTTGAAGTTTGCATTGTGAGCTTACAGAGTTACCAACAAGAATTCCATAGGAAATTCTCCATTCAAGCTAGTTTATGGGACTGATGTTGTTTTTCCTATCCAGCTAATTCTCCTTGTGGCCAAATTCTTGGAAGAAGAACAGGATGAAGAGAATGACATGGTGAGGAGAATGAGTAACTTGGTTGAATTACAGCAGATCAGAGAACAAATGGTTTAGAAGTCAAGAATTCATCAGAAGAAGATCAAAGAAGCCTTTGATAAAAAGGAAAAAATGGATAGTTTTTAGGTTGGTGACTGGGTTCTCAAATGGGATGCATTGAGGGAAAAGAAGGGAGAACATGGTAAATTTTATTCCTTATGGGCGGGACCGTTTGTCATTGCTCAAGTTCAGATGAACAACACTTTCATTATGCATAATTTGGAGGGGGGGAGGTGTTTTTGATGGCCCAGTCAACTGGTGGCTTTTGAAACCTTACTTCATATGAGGCATTAAGGCCTTAATATTGTAATAGGTTTTTCATTTTTTGTTTTTATGCAAATAAAATACATGCCCAATGGAACACTATGATATAAGTTTGTTTTGTTTGTTATTGGAAAGGTAGTAGTCTGTAGTTTGCACCTGTTGCCTGATATACCACTATTCACTCGATCATAGCCCTTGCTACTTCGTAAGGATGGAACCTACATTAGATGGATGTCAAGACTGCATTCTTACATGGTTTGATCAAAGAGGAGGTCTATGTGAAGCAACCCAAAGGATTTGAGATTTATGATCGAGAATGTCATGTGTGCAGGTTGAAGAAGGTCCTCTATGGGCTAAAGCAAGCACCTCGAGCATGGTATGAGAGGATCAATAGCTACTTGATGAAGCTGGGATTCACTAGGAGTGAAGCCGACCCTATCCTTTACTTTAAGGTTATAGATGACAAGCCTCTCATACTGGTGCTTTATGTTGACGACCTCTTCCTAAAAAGTGCAAACCCTCTCATTCACAAATGTAAGAGGGAGTTGGCTTCTGAATTCGAGATGAAAGATCTAGGACTCATGCATTATTTCCTAAGACTCTAAGCCAGGGGAGATTTTCTTATCTAAAGGAAAGTATGTGGTGAAGATACTAGAAAGATTCGGCATGCTAGACTGCAAGCTTGTAACTATCCTGATGGAGCTTAATTTTAAGAAGTTAAGTGGTAGTGCTGCCGGACCTGTTTTATGAAATGCTACCGAGTATTGACAGCTCGTCGGAGCATTGATGTTCTTGGTGAACTCCCATCCAGATATATGCTTTGTAGTCAAAACTTTGAGCCAACATATGGTTGAGCCTCGTCACTCACATTCGATTGGTGCCAAGAATTTGCTGAGATATCTTTGTGGCACAATCACTCATGGATTAAGATACACTTCCGAAAATGTGAGACTACTTGGGTATACTGATGTTGATTGGGCAAGCAATTTGGAGGATCGGAAGAGCACATCCAGGTGCTATTTCTCTTTGGGATCTATCTTGATATCCTGGATGAGTAGGAAGTAGAAGTCGATGACTCTAAGCACCGTCGAGGCAGAATACATTGCTGCTAGCATGGCCTTCTGTGAGGTAGTCTGGTTGCGAAAGCTCTTCAATGAGCTGTTTGGATGTACATTGGATACCATCGTGATTCTATGTGATAACCAGAGAAAGATCCGTTTATCAAAAAATCCCCTATTTCATGACTGCTCCAAGCATATCGATATTAGGTACCACTATTGTGATGCATGAAAGTGTTCCCTTTGCAGACAGAGGCAACCCCTCTAGCCCTAGAGTGGGTCTAGTCACAAACAAGGACAGATAAACAATAGCTTTCCTTAAATAGTCAAAGTTTGAGGCCTACCTCAACCGGTGGTCGATGGAGTTCCGTTGCGCTGCTCTAGCTTTCGCTTCCTTCTCCTCAACGAGTGATCAACCTGAAACAATGCAAAGGAAATACAACAAAGCATGTAACTGGAAACAACAATGATCTATTTACTCACAAAGTCAAGAAGTCATGATATATCAAGTAAATTACATACAAGACATAGGAAAACATCATTGATTGTATTAATTATGAAATAAGAGCAAGCTTACAACTAAAGTCTTGACATCGTAAGCCTTCTCAGAGGAATCCAGCTAGCATGTTCTTCAGGCATTCACTCTTTGAAGATGGATCTCCCAACATACAAAGTCTCTCTCTCACTCATAAGTTTTACATAAAGTCAAGGGCACTTCACAACCTTCCACAAGCTATCAACACTCTCACAGTTGTTCACACCCACACTAGCTATCTATGAAAATCACTAACAACACTACTCAATCCAAGAATTTACCAACTAGCTGATCATAGCAAAGGTGAGTGTTTAAATAGGAGAAGGAGTCTCCATCAATGGTGGAAGAGAGAGCTTATCCCCAAGGAAGGTAGCACAATTGATGGAACTGCCACACCAGGGAAGGAAGGGCAACACAAACTAGGCCAACAACTAGGTTTGGAGTCATCCAGAAGGCCGACTGTTGGAACAAATTCGCCCAATCTGGATCATTGCGAGTACATAGCTAAGACTTAGCAATGACATCGTTAGTGAGCAGTGTAGCCAGTAAGATCATCACTAAAGAAGTAACCTTGTGGTGGAGCATGAAATCGGACCATCGCGGGAATTAGATGTACTTCCGCGTTGGTAGTGTGTCTGCACTATTTATGAGCACCCTTCAGCGCGTATATTAAGTCCATAGTCGCGATGAGGCATATACCTTAGGAAAAGTGGGTCAATTGGCAGCATAAGAGAGCATTTGTTCAGCATGAGCATGTTTAACTTGGACACATGACACAGTAGATGGATTGGGAGTGAAGGCAGTGACAAATTACTGTGTAACAACTATATTCAAGATATGGTGCAAAGAGGAGCAATAAGTCTCCAACATATTAGTACAAATGAAGAGGTTACCGAAATTCTTACAAAGCCCCTAGGAAAGATCAAATTCTTGACTTACTGAGAATGACTTGGTGTCATTCAGAGACCCTCTGATGAGGGTCAAGTATGATGTACTGAGCTCTAGGAGCTCCGGGGGGGTACTTCTTGGAGTGACATATGACCATAGGGTGACTCACCATCCCCTGTTGGTGCACTTTGTACAGGGTAAAAGGTTCAACCTTCCCTTGTGACACCCTGTGGTGACTATGGAACAGGATGATTAGTTCTCCTGTGGGCCTGGATGATGTTTTCTCCTTGGCGATTGTGGAATAGGATGATTCGTTCTCCTGTAGGCCAGGATGATTAGTTCTCTGTGGCATCCACTGGACAGGATGATTCACTCTCCTATGGACAGGATGATTTGCTCTCCCATGGACAAGATGATTCGCTCTCCTATGGACAAGACGATTAGTTCTCCTGTCGAGGAATCCTACCCATGCAGTCTGGGCCTCATGGGAAGTACCTCTCATCTGATCAATGAGCAGGGAAATGAGGATAGGGACCATAGTAGCCCCGATGGACGCATTGTTGTATCTACTGTACTCCCTATGCTAGGATGACCTTCATTGATCTGGGATCAATGATACTGGTCTGGGACCAGTGAGAGTGGTACACACTCTGAGACTGACTTCAGGTTAGTGGAGGATGGTATAATACATCCTCGATCATTTATTCTTCTTCATAATTCAAGCAAAGTAGAGCAAAACCAAGCAAAGCAAAGTGAATTAGAGCAGAGCAAGAAGGGTCAAGCCATACCAAACAGTGCATTTGATGGATGGATAGTAGTGATAGTCCGATAGATTGTGGATGAAGTTCTCCCTAGTTGAGAGGGAGTGTTAAAATTGGCAACTAGGGCCAAACTTCATGTGGGTCACCTTATTCATGGCTGATTATATTTTTCTTGGATTCCTCTTGTTGAGAGCTGTAGGATTGATCTAAATATCATCCGATTCCGATAAGTATTTATGGAGATATGAATTTATTTAGATTATGGACTAATTGTCAAAGTCGACCAGCAACTTATGTAGGCTCATAAGCCCAACAAACACATCTATTCATCATCAACGTTTTGCATATAAATACAAGGAGCATTCTCCTCATTTGCACGCGTCACTTCTCATCACACATCTCTCTATCCTACATAGAAAAAGAGTCTCTTCTCTCTCCTACGCAGAAAGGTCTCCCTCTCACATGTGGGAAGGAAGGATGTAGTTTTCTAGGGTTTACAAACTACAGATTGAAACTTTTTGTCGTTCTCTGACTGCACAATAGGTGAAGCTGACTCTTATTGGAAAGTTGCATTTTTTGGCATAGGAATCAAGGTGATCCAACCTCTAGTTTGACAGATATTGATTGCATGTTGGGTAGCGGAGGCCCCGTGTAACGGTTTTAGGGCTTAAAGCCCATAATTTAGGGTAATGATATTGTAAAAGCTCCGTGAATTGTGTGGAGCGCGAACTGTAATAGGTCGAGTCAAAGGGTTGTCCACCCAAAAATAATGTAAAATAATAGAAAGTGAGTCATCCTACCCATGGTCCATAGACCATGGGAATGTATAAATAGAGCAAGGCTCTAAGGATAGAAGGTAGCTTTTTGGAAAAAAAGATCTAACGTATTATGGGTTTGTGAAGGTAGGATTGCTCTGAGTCTAGATGTCCGAGGGTTGTAGTAGGAGATAGAGGCTTCGTAGTTGTGTGTGCAGAGGCCTAGTAGAGTCCGCAGCTGTGTGCGTGAACCTCTGTAACTGTGTGCGCAGGGCAGGAAGTGGATTGTACTGAAACAAAGACATTAATAAAGATAAGTCGATTCTAAAATATTGCAGATCTATTTATATTATGGTTTATGCATCTATTATGATCTATAATTTTATGCCTGTCTTTAAGAATTATGATGGAGTGCACTGGTTATTACAGTTGAAGGCCTGAATAAGACCTTAAAAATTAGACCAGTTCTATAATAAAACCACTAATAATAAGCATCCAAGAAGTGCCTCATTTCCGAGCTTCGTGAAGGCCATATTGTTGTACAGAGTAGCACGAGTGCGCAGATTGGTTCGCGGCCCTTCTAGTCCTCATCAAGACCTCCCTAGGGTGTGGAAACCTGGTTCCAACACCCTCCCATACTACCTCGGGTGAGACTTCATTTCACGCTCCGTGAACTGTCGCTGAAAGGGCCAATAGTGTGGGATTTGTTTGGCTAAAACACTTCCAAACCTAGGTTAGGCCCCATCAAGCCAACAAATGGTTCCGTTGTCGGGACCATGATCTACCTAAGGGATGTCTGATGTCGGAACACTGGAACCCTATGAAGAAAGAAATTAAATATTGGTTGGATCAAAAGCTATATGGGTTTGTGTTACTGGAAAACTAAACCCCACAGATAGCCTCAGCTCACACCACCTCCACCAAACCAAAAGTTTAACAAGGTGAGCGCGATCAAGTTTCCTGTATTCAGAGGAGTAGGAAGCGAAGATCCAGATCAATTTTGGTTTGTAGTAAGAGTAGTGTGGGAAGCGCATAGAGTTATGGATGATAACATTAAAAAGGCCACCTTGGTGAGTGTGCTTCAGGATCGTGCAATGACTTGGTATATCAAGCACTCTAGCAATCATCCAAGTGCCAGAATAGTGGAGATCCAGGATGCATTGAACAAAGAATTTAGCTGGCTGAAATCAGAGACGTAGTCGATCATCGGGTTCAAAGAGATTGTGATGCTACCAGGTGAAACCCCTTGGGATCTAGATCAAAGAATAAAGAGTACGATCCATAAGGCTAACATGAAGCTAACGGATGGGCAACACCGCGCGTGGTTTGTGGTGTCTTTGACACCGCATCTGAGGACGGTGCTGTCATAGCAGAAGATCTCAACCCAGGCTGAAGCATTAGAGATAGCGATGAGATTGCATGAAACTCCAATA
Organism: Pinus taeda; assembly: GCA_000404065.3. Lineage (NCBI taxonomy): Eukaryota > Viridiplantae > Streptophyta > Pinopsida > Pinales > Pinaceae > Pinus > Pinus taeda. Next base: position 23,368 of record APFE030572914.1, read on the forward strand.
CAAGATCTAGGGTTGGGAGATTAGCAAATTGACATGCAATTACAAAACCTATGCTTGGAGATGTAGAATTTGAAACAGGATGGGCGCCCCAGCTAGAAGCGCAAGATGAAGTGAGGTGCATAAAATATAGCAGCTAGAGCCACGATAAGGATCATTGTCCAGTATTCGTGAACTATTTGGAAGTGGGAGGGTCAATGTCATTGAGACCGGAGGCACAGGTAGGGCCTAATGTGGTGCTCACGCTCTGGTGCGCGATCTGTCAGGTGGGAGGGAAGCACACGACGGACAACTGTCATCTATTGCAGAAGTTTACACAGACCCCCCAACAGTGATTTTGCAATTTTTGTAGATCGGTGGGCCACGATGAACGAGATTGTCGGAGTTATGAATTGTTGATGGACCAAACACCTACCTACAGGATGCAGATGAAGGCACGGGGTCAAGATCTAGCCACAACAATAGTGCGCGATGGGTTCCAGGGGCAAGGACGAGGACGAGGAGGAATGGGACTAGGAAGGGGCCGCGGACAACTAATCTGCTATAACTACAGAGGACTAGGGCACTACGCTCGTGACTGCACCAACCTGACTAGAATATCATGCAATTATTGTGAGAAGTTCGATCATGAAATGATAGATTGTCCCACACTGATAGCACAGATACTTGAGAAAAGGGTAGCACAGCCTACGCCGACACAAAACATCGAAATGATGAGGTCCGAATCGCGTGAGGAAGACCCCAACGTGAACATGATGCTCAGAAGTGGTGCAAACACAGGGGAAGATAAGGGGAAACAAACCGAGGGAGACACATGGGTTCGCAAGACCCCTACAAAGCAGCCTGAGTTTGACTTGGAAGGCACAAAGGAGACATTTATGGAAGCTAAGAAGAGCTTTGCAGAAGTCTCTACTTTAGGTAGTAAGGATAAACTTGAGGCAGAAATGGATCCCTCTATGCTAACTACCTTTTTATAGACATGCATGAAGATGCTACACAACCATAAGGTAGTTAGAGGATTACAAGAGCTGATAACTAGGTGCACAGTATTGGGTGAACCCCGCTTGATTAGGAAACTAGGAAAACATGTTCTGCGCACTGGCTGGGAAATGCGATTAACAACGCAGATTGGCAACTATGAGATGGATCAAGTCATTCTGGACTTAGGGTCGGACATGAACGTGCTACCTAAATAGACATGGGAACGCATGGGTAGGCTTGCATTACAGTGGTCTTCGATTCAATTATGGATGGCGAACCAACAAAAGCTCTTGCCCATGGGGAGATTGCAAGGAGTAACCGTGGACATCGAAGGCACAAGCACACAAACGGATTTTGAGGTGATAGAAATTGTGGATGATAGAAACCCTTACCTCACATTGTTAGGGATAGATTGGGCCACAAATATGAATGGAGTCATTAACTTAAAGAAACGGAAGATGATATTTGAGAAAAAGTTCCTATTTGTAGTTATTCGACTAGATCTAGCTAAAGGAGCACACTACACTGAACCTGTTCGCGACAATGAAAGTGATGATGATTTGGATCATATCTACAAGATAACTACACGAGATCAGGATTGGGTAAATCTGACTGCAGAAGGGAGAATATCGTGGGAGTGTGCAGAGTCCTGCACTTCAGATTCAGATGAAGAAGATGAATGATGGAATAATCGGTTAAATGGAGTAACAACGCTAAACTGTAATATGATGACTAAATCACTGAATTGCGTATTAGTTCAGGATCGAGATCTACCGAGGTATGATGGGTTGACAACAGTGGACGAATTCCTGGCCAAGTTTGAGAATGCGGTACTAGAGCAGCAAAGGTTCGATGCATTAAAATGGGCTTTGCCCGTAATGCCTGCGCGATGGTGGGGAACACATGAAGGAACCTTTGAAGACTAGTGCGGCTATAGGCAGATGATGCAAATAAGGTTTGGGAAGTCAGAACTACGAATAACCGAGAAATACAATGGATGCGATGACCTGCACATGCACCTCAACAAATGGACCAAGGCCTATGGAGAAGAACCCCAACTAGAGTGTGTACACTTATTTTATCATACCCTGGATGTCATCCCAAGAAACTAGTATACCGAAACAGAACTCCGACATGGTATAGGCAAATGGGACATCTTGCGTGAAGGATTTTTATTAATGTTCTTATTTGAGGACCAATGGATGGATATTGTTGATGACGCGTTGCAAGTTGTGAAGGCCACCATTTTCAAAATACCACTGGAACCAGAAGAAATAGTGCAGCCAAAGTGGTCGCATCAATTGAGCCATTCCCTATAATGTTACAACGTGCAGGTAGATGATGACGATGATGACCCTAGAAACATCAATATTCTAGAAACAAAGGGGAGTCGTGAGGTTCACGGACCAACAATCGAGGACCCTAACATCACCGCACCATTGAAAATGAAGCAAGTGAACATTGGTACAGAGGAGGAGCCGAAGTACGCAATGCTTGGGGACTATTGGGATGATGCTACCATGAATAAGGTCGTGGAATTACTCCGTGAATATTAAGACTTATTCCCGACAAAAATAATCAAGTTAAAAGGGATCCTTGGTGATCTAGGGATGATGAAGATAACTCTGAAACCAGATGCGAAGCCAGTTAAGTAGCGACCTTACCATTTGAATCCAAAGTACAAGGAAAAGGTCCGCAAAGAATTGGACAAAATGCTTGCAGTAGGAATTATTGAACCTGTGGAAGAATCTGACTGGGTGAGTCCTATGATAATGCAGGAGAAGAAATAGAAGGGAGAAATTTGAATCTACGTGGACCTCCAAAAACTGAATGATGCCTGTGTTCATGACCCATTCCCAACGCCATTTATAGATGAAGTTCTGGAGAATGTTGGTGGACAAGAAACATACTCATTTACGGATGGGTTTTCAGGGTATCATGAGATCAAGATCATGCCGGAATATAGAAGCAAGACCACCTTCGTGACTGAATCGGGATGTTTTTAGTACATGGTTATGCCCTTTGGGTTAAAGAATGTCCTAGTGATATTTTCACGTGTAGTAGTGGCCGCGTTCAAGGAATTCATCCATAAGTTTCTGGAAGTTTATTTTGATGATTGGACTATACTTGGGCTAGTCAAGAAACATAACATGAGCTTATGGTTGATGTTGGATACGTGTCGACGACACCAGATTGCACTGAACCGTAAGAAATTCACTTTCCTCGTCCCCCTTGGAAACTTTCTCAGTCATGTGGTCTGCCGACAAGGCTTGATGATGGATCCCGCGAAGGTTGTTGTCATACTAAATCTAGAGGCACTGCGAAGTGTTAAAGAACTGCACGCCACATTGGGACACACTAGGTACTACTGAAAGTTCAGTTTGAGCTATGCACAAATCACGGCACAAATGGAACAGTTGTTGAAAAAGGACGTTACATATTGTTGGAAAGACGAATGTAAGAAGAGTTTGGAGGTTCTCAAGGAAAAAATGGCATCCATGCCCATTCTGGTCTTTCCAAAGTGGGACATCGAATTTCATGTACATGTTGATGCGTCGTGTATTGCACTGGGCATTGTAATTACGCAGGAAGGTGAGGAAGGCGTCGATCACCCGATCGTGTTCACAAGCCGGTGGCTGTCCAAAGCTGAAAAGAACTATTCTACTACTAAGCGTGAAGGATTGGCGATGGTATATTCACTCCAAAAATACCGCCACTATCTGCTGGGTGGGCACTTTAAAATGTATATTGATCATTTCGTGTTGAAATACTTAGTGAATAAGCCTATGTTGGGGGGGGGGGGAATATTTGTAGATGGTTGTTACTATTCCAAGAATATGACTTCGAAGTCATTGTGAAGTTGGGACGCCTAAACGCAAGTCCATATCACCTTTCACGAATTGAGAACGGTGAGAAGCCAACAAATTTGGAGGAAGGACTACTCGATGCATAGCTTTCAACACTATGTGTCGCTGACGGCCACTTCGAGGATATAATCCACTTCTTAACCACAGGAACTGTATCGCATGGATATTTAGTTCAGCAGAGGAAATACTTGGTGATACTCACAGCGAATTTTACTATTATCGCGGGGCACCTCTACGAAATGGGAAACAATGAAATATTACGAAGATATGTACCTAAATTTGAGCAAGGAAATATCCTTGCAGAAGCACATGGGGGGTTACAGGAGGGCACTATGTGGGGCGCGCAAAAGCACAGAAGATTCTTTGTGCTGGACTATGCTGGCCAACTCTACATCAAGACTCAAAAGCGTATTGTCGGGCCTATGATCTATGTCAACAGACTGGGAAACCATCACGAAGGGATGAAATGTCACTCAATCCACAGATGACGATGAAACCATTCGAAAAATGGGGGATTGAATTTGTGGGACCCATTACACCTCAAGGAAAGATGGGTGCATGCTATATCATCACTGCAACAGAATACTTGACTCGATGGGCAGAAGCACAGCCGGTTAAGGACTGCACGACCACTACAACTGCGAAATTCTTGTTCGAGAATGTGTTGACGTGGTTTGGATGCCCGAACATTCTCGTGAGCGACCATGGAATGCAATTCCTAAATGAAACTATCAGCACACTCACTAAGGAATTCCAGATATATCATCAGCAGAGTATGTTGTACCATCTACAAGCGAATAGGACTGTCGAAGCCTTCAATAAGATTTTGGAGACTGCACTGACCAAATTATGTAATGCGCAGCAGAACGATTAGGATTTGTGCATACCTACTGTGCTATGGGCATACCAAACCACATGCAAGAAATTGACAGGTCAGACACCTTTCTAGTTAGTCTACGACAAGGAGCTGTCATGCCAATGGAATACATTGTACCCAGTTTGCGAATAGCAGTGGTGACAGGCATGGCATACTGTGGGGCCCTAAAAGAGAGCCTCACGCAACTGGAAGAACTTGAAGAGTAACAGTTTCTGGAAGGAGTCTGTCAACAGGTACAGAAGCAGCGAGAAAAAGCTTGGCATGATCATCATATCAAGATGTGCACATTCAAAGAAAACGTTCTAGTATTACTGTACAATAACAAGTTCGAGAAATTTCCTGGGAAGCTCTGAAAGCATTGGTTGGGACCATATGTAGTCAAAGAAGTTACAAATGGAGGCGTGGTCTAGCTTAGCAAGCTTAATGGAGAGCCCTTCCCAGGAAGAGTAAATGGCAGCCGCCTAAAGCTCTACATGGGAGGGTTGACTACCTGACTAACCAGTCGATGCATAGTCTCATCACTTTGAACAATTTAAAGAGAGCGCGGGATGGTAAAATAGTCTGTTAAGAAGCTGCGTAGGTCACAACGATCACGGTTGCGTAGAAGGGGCTGCATTGCTGCGTGGATAAACATGGAGGTGACCATTGCTATCCTTGTTCATGAGAAGATGTCTGAGTTATGGTGAAAAGGAGTGGGCGGCAGGCAATTAAGATACAAACTACGAGCCAGATCCAGAACAATCTACCATAGATTTAACGTTGAAGTGCCAGAAAAGGAGGGAATGGCTGAATTTGAATTTCAATACGTCTATAAATCGCAGGGGGGAATCCACCGAACTATCTGTGGTATTGAGAGAAGTGAGCTATTGTTCCTTCCCACCGGTATGGAACTAGTGATCATTGACGCTAAAGGAGAAAGCCCATAGGTTGTAATATGGCCAATGGAGATGTGGGGCCTTCAGGATAGTGTAGCATTGACAGCCGCAAACACTACGCCAAGTTCAACATCGACGATAGGGGATGTATCGAAAAGTCTTAGACATGATGCAGAACTGGTCCGGATGTTGTCGCCTAAACCATGGGCTGGCTAGTGATCCATGAAAGATAAGGGAAATACCGTGAATATTGAGACAAAGGATGGAATTGCATATAATAGTTTGTATCTGATACACCTTGAAGATTGGGATCTTGCGGACAACAACATCTTTCTTGCAAAAATTCAACACAAGAGGCAGTAGACAATGCATATAGTAAACCAGAAATTGGAGACTCACTGCTTTGGCACGAAGATTTCTCGCATGCAGCACCCTAGCTTGAGCTAAAATCCTATGGGGGTGCTCTGTGTTAACCAAGCAAAGCAGAATGAGCATAATCAGTTGTGTGAATTAATAGAGGCAATGGAGCAGGAGCTTCAAGAAGAGTTGCAGGAGACAAGGAGGGAGGAGTAGAATGTAGTGCGTCACTCGTAGGGATGGTGGATCGCGAAGCCTTGGCATTGCGTATCACCACACCGACAAGTGACTCAGGACAAGTCACGATGATTGTGTTGGGGGATTGTTGGGTAGAGGAGGCCTCGCGTAATGGTTTTTGGGCTTAAAGCCCATAATTTAGGGTAATGATATTATAAAAGCTCCGCAAACTACACGGAGCACGAATTGTAATAGGTTGAGTCAAAGGGTTTTCTACCCAAAAATAATGTAAAATAATAGAAAGTGAGTAGGCCTGCCCATGGTCTATGGACCATGGGAATGTATAAATAGAGCAAGGCTCTAAGGATAGAAGGTAGCTTTTTGAAAAAAATATCCAATGTATTATGGGTTTGTGAAGGCAAGATTGCTCTAAGTCTGGAAGTCTGAGTCTTGGGTTGTAGTAGGAGATAGAGGCTATGCAGTTGTGCGCATGGAGGCCTAGTAGAGTCCGCAACTGTGTGTGCGGACCCCTGCAGCTGTATGCGCAGGGAAGGAAGTGGATTATACTGAAACAAAGACATTAATAAAGATAAGGTGATTCTGAAATATTGCGGATCTGTTTATATTATGGTTTATGCATCTGTTATGATCTATGATTTTATGCCTGTATTTAAGAATTATGATGGTGCACACTGGTTATTACTATTGAAGACTTGAATAATACCTTAATAATTAGACCAGTTCTATAATAAACCCATTAATAATAAGCATCCAAGAAGCGCCTCATCGCCGAGCTTCGCGAAGGCCAGATTGTTGTACAGAGTAGTACAAGTGCGCAGATTGGTTCACGACCCTTCCAGTACTCATCAAGACCTCCCTAGGGTGTGGAAACCTGGTTTCAGCACCCTCCCATACTACCTTGGGTGAGACTTTAGTCCACTCTCTGCGGACTGTTGTTGAAAGGGCTGGTAGTGTGGGATTTGTTTGGCTAAAACACTTCCGAACCTGGGTTAGGCCCCATCAAGCCAACGCTGCCCTAGTTTAGGGCTGATGCTGTTGATATAAATCATAATTTTGTATTATTTCTCTCTACTGAATTATTGAAGATAAAAGAATATTTGATCAAAGGGTTTCCCCATACTAGGGTTTGTCCCTGGCTAGCTTCCACATCTTGTGTCTCTTGTCTTAGATTGTTTTTTATTGATCGTTTAAATGTTCTATCTGCACTTTACTTAATGTACATGTGATTGCTAATATGTGGATAGTAAAAATATAGATAAGTAAACTGCTCTAAGCATAGAACATACCATAATTTAACATAATCCCACATTTGATGTTTGACATTTTCACAGCGGCCTTCACATTTCATTATCCCCCCATCAGAAAAATGGACCTGGAAATTAGAGACTGCTCTAACAAAACAATGCACTGCTTCAACGACTCTTTAATGGATAAATTTATGCGTACTGCCACTATCAATCAAGACTACTGCAGGGTGATGTTTAATAAAACCTCTGATTTTGAGAGTTTGGGGAGAAGAAATTATTGCCAAAGCATGAAGCGAGATAACTGGTTCTTCAGGTGTAGTTGGGAGCTCATTGTCTGGTTGGTTGTCCTCATCTTCCTCCTCCGGTCCCTCAAATGGTGGGGCTTCCTCGGATGAACTGTGATCAATAGCATCAATTTGAAAGAATTTGGGATCCTTGCAATTATGCCCCGGGGAGTATTTCTCATCACAATAGTAACACAATCCTTGCTTTCTTCTTTTCGCCATTTCCGCTGGTGACACATTTTGAACCTTAAGTGTTTGGGTAGTGCTCGGAGCCTACGTGGGGCATCCCTTGGCTATGAAATTTGGATGAGTCGACTGGGCCGCTAACACGTGGTCTACTTCACGAGTTGTCTTGCAAGTTTCCAGCCATGGGACTGGGTGTTGCAGTTGGACGTGGGCTTATATGGCATCTTTGAGACCATTGATAAAACATTCCAAGTAGAATTCATCTACTATACCTCTTTCGTGGAAGGCTAATGCTTCAAAGGCTTTAATATATTATTGCACTATGCATGTCTGTCGAAGCTTAGTAAGATGACCCAAAAAGTTAGATTCATGGTCAAAGTGATTAGAAAGGGCTTTTGAGAATATTAACCAAGTCATTGGCCTTGCATAGCAGCGTTGATGCCACTGCCACCTGTTAGCTGCTACATGTTTGAACATTTTGAGGATCAAGAATGGCTTGGCCATGGTGTTTTTGCAAGAGGGGAGCTCACAATAGTTTTTTTCCTTCTTCCCCTTCATTCTCCTTATAACTCCATAGCCCCACTACCCTTGTTTTACATGTGCATTTAATGTAAAAGTCGTGTTCTGTTAGCCCCTGGGTGCTGGGTTTAAAGGTTATAAAACCCCGATAACGTGACCGAGCATTATAACCTGCACCTTTCCCGGTCACATCACCCTGTTAACCTTTACTCTTTTCCCACTGTTTGATTCCATCTCCCGATCCAACGGTAATCGCTCGTCCTGCCGCTGAGACATACCCGTACTTTAACCCGTGGGGAAAGTGGTTTGCTGTCCGTCATATCCGTCATGTTTCAGTCGTCTATTCGTATTGCGCTCTTGCATACGGATACCACCTGCCTCCCGTAAGCAGTGCAGGGAAACTGCTTTCCGCCCACATGTACATCCTCCGCCCTTTAACACCCGCACACCTTTCTCGTGCGATGACCGTTAGATTCGTTGCGCCCTGATCTGACGGCTCACATTTCTCCATTCACATACCTCCCGATAGCCTCTGCAAACGAATCTCCACCATTCAATTACTCGATCCAACGAATGTTGTTTAATCCTGGTCCCACTCATTTGTTCGTCATGAAGTCTTCGCCACCTTTGACTGTTCTCTGCTGCCGAAGAATGAAGGCGATCAGCTACCTGTACCCGGCATAGTTACTCTTCAACTACCTCATTCAAGAGCACTATGGCCGAAGAACAAAAGGACACTCCGCAATCAGTTCACAACATTTATTAGTTATGGATTAGTCTTCCATAGGACATTCTACCTGCTTAGGAAGGACAACCAAGTACCAGAAAATGTCAAATGTATTCATTCAAGCAGTAGATTGTAGCAGAGATTTTTATCAAATAGTTAATGTGGTTGGTGGTCCATTGTGACCCCTCCACGCATAGGATAGCAGATATTTTTGTAATCAACCTCTATATATATCTAAAACTCAGAATGTAATAGGGTTGATGGTTTTGGTTTTGATGTAAGATTCAACTTCTAGAGACTGTAACTACTGTGACACCTTCAGCTTTTGGTCTTCATTTTCAACTAATACAAGCTTCTTTTGATGTTAATTGCTCGCTTTCCACTTCTTCTTTGTTCCAGGTTGTTCCTGTTATGCATTTTTCATTTTCTCTTGATGTTTATCATTAGAGGGGTTGTCATCCCACCTCTGTGTTAAAATCTAGTTAGTATTATTGAATGTGTATGCAGGAATCTGTTGTTTTAATGCTAGAGAGCTGTCATCTTGTCTGTGCATTAGGAAATAGATTTGCAGACCTTTTAACTGGTTGCAGCTAGCCATCATAGGGTCTTGTGCATCTGCTGGTGTGATCATAATTCTCCATCTTCACCTGTTTCTCAAAACTGTGAGTAATTGGTGGTCAAAAGCCTTGTAATCTGGGGGTGTTCACCCATGTCTGGGGTTAAGCATAGTAGAAGTGGTTATATGGCTTGAATATGCATCATTCCTTCCATTCATCCATTTCCAAATTTTGTTGAGTTTGTAATGTTCTTGAGCATCTCTGAGATACAACCTAGGAGAGTTTCTTAGGGTGATAACATTAATTGGCGCCGTTGCCAGGGAGAGGAGTTTCAAGCTCAGCTTCCCTGTGAGATGACACAGTTCCAGATTTTGATGATAGACAAGGTTTGGGCACATTTCTGGTTGTAATCATCTATCTGGCGACTCTACTGGAGGAAGACCAACCTTTGGCGACTCCACGTTCTAGTCCTGGCTCAGTTTGTGAGACATACTCGAAGAAATCCTCAGAAATCACCAGCTGAATCAGTGCTTGACCCTGAGAAGATTGTCAAATCAAAGAAAACTTCACAGGAAGGAGCATTAGGATCAGGTAAGCCTAAGAAATCTTATATATCTCTGCAAGAGGAGGTTATAGTTGAAAATAAACAGTTTGAAGAATCTGAACCTGGTTTTGCCAGTGAAGAATCACCTGCAGAGATTCAACCAACTCCTTGTACAGTTAGTTCCCCTTTGGATGTAAGTCCAAAGATTGCATCCCATATAGTCCATCATATTCCCTTGTCTCTGCCATCCATTTCATTGTTTCCCATTATTCAATCTACCAGTAGCTTTCCACATACCCTAGTCATGGCAGGTCAGCAAGCACCTACGAGGATGGAAAGAATTGTTGCTGCTAGGTATGGAACCTTAGTCTTGCCTGTTCCTTTAAATTCTATGCCTATAGGAGAATATCAAAAATACATGCCTAAGTTCACTGGTACAGATGGGGTAACTGCTGAAGAACACCTTGAAGCTTTTTATAGTTATGCTGATAACTTAGATATTAGTGAGAATGATGTATGGATGAGAGTTTTTGTTCAGAGCCTCAATGGAGAGGCCAGAAAATGGTTCAGAGAATTAACCCCTAGATCTATTGCTGATATTGAAGCCTTAGATGATGCATCTTTGAAGCAATGGGGAGATAAAAAGGACTTGTTATATTACCATACTGAGTTTGGTAACTTGAAGAGAGAAAATGGGGAATCCTTGCCTGATTTTAATAAAATATTAATAGGATGTATAGTAAAATACCAGCTAAGGTAAAGCCGACTCCCACTTCAGCCAAACTCACTTATGCCAATGCTTTTGACTCTGATTTCTGCTTATTGTTGAGAGAAAAAAGATGTGCTACGCTGACAGACATGCAGGATGCAGCCCTAGAAGTAGAATCTAATATTATGGCTGCAGAAAAACTTAAAAGCTAGGTTGACAGAAGAAGGCAGAGAGGTGAGGCTTCTTCTTCCTCTGCCTCAACTTCAGAGCCTAAATTAGATAAAATGACTAGAATGATAGAGTCATTGGCTGCTGAGATATCTAAGCTAAATATTAAGCAAAACTCAGGAAAAACAAGGCAGCAGAACACATTTACTCCAAGAAACTCAAATCCATACAGAAGAGAAAATGAGCAGCTGCAAATCATTCAGAGGGGAAAAGAATCAAATGAAGAACACAAAGTTAAAGCTCCTTTCCAAAATATATTCATGGAGGAGGAACAAGTTGAAGATGAGGATGAAATACATTGCATGGAAGATAAAGGAAGTGATGCCTTCTTGACATTGACTGATTATGAAGACTCTTTGCTACAAGAACAAGACATTCAAAGGTGGGACAGAGAGGTTGTTCTGTAGACCGGTGAACAGCAAAGATATAATCTGAGGTATAATGCAAATAATGTCAAGGAGAATCCTGCCCAAAGAGCTGTTGTCCAAACAGAGGCACAAAATACGAGACAAAAGAGGCCAGCAGCAGATCCAGTTATCCTCAAAGCACCAGTTCAGGAGGTAAGAGGTCCTAAGAAGTCCCCTTCCCCTTTCAGTCTTGAAGCAGAAGTCCAGAAGTTGAATATATTTGTGCCTCTGTTAGAACCTGTAAAGAGTGAAGTTTTTAGAAAGCCTATCCTTGAAGCTCTTGAACCGAAAGCCACACAAACCTCCACTGACTCTGTCAATTTGCAAGATGATAGGCCTACAGTCGTGCTTAGCCCTATGACCGAGCCTGCTAATGATAACTCTCCATCTTTTTATGTCTCCTTCACCATAAATTCCTTCACAATTGCTTGCTAGATATAGGGGCCAGCCACAATCTGATGCCAAAAACTGTCATGGAAGAGTTAGGCCTTGATATCACTAGACCATATCATGATTTATTCTCTTTTGATTCAAGGAAAGTGAAATGCTTGGGACTGATAAAATACTTAGCCATTACCCTAACGCAACTGCCCATGAAGAGCATGGTGATGGACATTGTGGTAGCAGATGTCCCTCCTAAGTTTGGCATGCTGTTGTCAAGAGGATGGATTAAGAGACTAGGTGGGACATTACAGAATGATTTATCTTATGCCACTGTCCCAGTCTTTGCAGGAGAAAGCAGGAGCTTATACAGATAAGCACAGTTGGCATACATCATCAGTGATGAGAAGAACCTGTCCAATCATCCCATTTATGCTTTGGACACTGATTTTGGAGCATGTATACTCCAAATAGAAGAATCTCAGAAGGCCTCAATGCAGATCAGGAAATCAATAGCTCAAGCCAAAGAAGAGCAAGGAAGTCAGGTTTGGGAGATGTTCTTTGATGGAGCATGTTCCAAGGATACTGCAGAAGCAGGGGTGGTGCTGATATCTCCACAACAAGAAAGCACACAGCTGTCTTTTAAGTTGGATTTTCAAGTCACAAAAAATATAGCAGAATATGAGGCTCTAATATTGGGCCTTAACATAGCAAAAGACAGAGGAATCAAGAACATAAAGGTGTTTGGAGATGTTTATATGATCATTCAGCAAGTAAATAAAACATTTCAAGCAAAGCACCCAAGGGTGAAAGCATACAGAGATGAGGTATGGAGACTCAAAGATTCCTTTGATGATTTCTGTATTTCATTTATTCCTAGAGCCAAAAATCAGCTTGTTGATTCCCTTGCTATGTCTGCTAGTCTATTTATCCCTCCAATGCCTCCCAGGCTAGTTTATGAAGTGCAAATGAAATACAGACCATCCTTGCCTGACAATGTCCAGCATTGGAAATTTTTTGAGGATGATAATGAATTGAATAGATTCTTGCAAGTCATTGATGAATTTTTGACATGCAAATTGATCAAGAGAATGAAGCCTTGGAAGAAAATCCCCAAGCCCAACTTAGAAATAAAATTGGTAAAAATAGCATTGTCTAGCTTCCCAGCAATCATATTCCTAAGGGTTTAATTCCTCTTGAAAGATTGTTTGACCAGAATGATGTTCCTTACGAGGCTTCCCAAAAAGTAGACCAATATGTAGTCTGTAAGTATGATATAGGGAGTCCAGGTAAGCTTAGATACATAAATTTGTCCACCCATTTGTCTGCTGACCAATCTGCTAAATACTGCAATTTAATGAAGCAATTTGGTGATGTGTTTGCCTGGGAGTATAGTGATCTAAAAACGTATGATGAGAAGATTATCCAACACAAAATCCCTTTAGAGAAAGATACCATTCCTTTTAAGTAGAAGCTGAGACCCGTAAATCCTATGCTTCTTCCTCTCATAGAAAAGGAAATCGAAAAACTGTTGGCTGCCAAAATTATTGTTCCCCTCAGATATTCAAAGTGGGTAGCTAACCTAGTAGTAGTGAGGAAGAAAAGTGGAGAGATTAGACTTTGTGTTGATTTCAGAAACTTAAACAAGTGCCCCAAGAAAGATAACTATCCCTTACCCAAGATGGAGCATTTGCTGCAAAAAGTCTCAGGAGCCAAAGTAATGTCTTTCATAGACGGATTTTCAAGCTTTAATCAGATTGTTGTACACCTAGATGACCAAGAGAACACTGCATTTACCACTCCTTGGGGCACTTTTATGTATGCCAAGATGCCTTTTGGACTGATGAATGCTGGAGCCACCTTTCAGAGAGCTATGGATATAGAATTTGTGGGAGAGAAGGATAAGTTTGTTCTGATCCACCTTGATGACATAACAGTATACTCCAGCATACATCATGATCATTTACAGCATTTAAAGAAAGTGTTTTTGAAGTGCAGGAGGTTCAGGATCTCAGTCAATCCTAAAAAATCACACTTTGCTTTAGAAGAAGGCAAGTTGTTGGGACATGTTGTTTTTACTGCAGGTGTCCGAATTGACCCGAGAAGAGTCAAGGCAATACAGACTTTGTCTATCCTGAGATCAAAGAAGGATATCCAATCGTTTCTGGGCAAAACTAATTTTGTGAGAAGGTTTATACCGAATTTTACAGAACTAGTGAAACATATTACCTCCATGTTGAGAAAAGGGTCATAGGTAAGATGGATTGATGCAACAATAAAATCATTTGATTCCATCAAGAAGGCTATAATGGAAGCTCCCACATTAATAAGTCCAGATTACAGCAAGGAGTTCCATATATTTTCTTTTACCTCTAAAGACACCCTTACAGCTGACTTACTGCAAGTAGATGAAGAAGGTTCAAAACATCCAGTAGCATTTTTTAGCAAAAACTTGAGGGATGCTGAGCTGAGGTATGACATTATTGAAAAACAGGCATATGCTCTTATCAAATCTTTGAAAGCTTTTAGAGTTTATATTCTACATTACAAGATAATTGCATATGTACCCTCTGCTGCAATAAAAGATGTCTTAACACAACCTGATGCTGATGGAAGAAAGGCTAAATGGATGCAAAGTTGATTGAATTTAATATAGAATTGAATCCCACTAAGCTTGTCATAGGTTAGGGCTTTGCCAAGTTGTTAGCCGAAGAAAATTGTAGAACTTTGGACATAAACCTTATGTGCTTGAATTCAGAAAATGGTCAAATAGAAAAATAAATAACAGCTGAACCAGAGAGAGAGCAGTCAGTGGCAGAAAATCTAGCTTCTTGTGACTGGTATTCCAAAATAATTAAATTTTTGCTGAAGCTAAAAATCCCTCTAGGCCTAAGCACAAGTCAAGCCAGAACTATTAATCTTAGAGCAGCAAAGTATTGTATTAATGAAAATCCGCTCTATTGGAGGGATCCATCAGGAGTGCTTTTGAGGTGTCTGGACAAAGAATAATCAATAGAAGTTATGCAGCAGTTTCATTCCAACATGTGTGGAGGGCACCATTATTGGAAGACTACAACTCACAAAATCCTGAGAGCTGGATATTATTGGCCCTCCTTATTTTCTGATGTATTTTCATTTGTTAAATCTTGTGACAGGTGCCAAAGATTTGAAGGAAAGTAGCAGTTGAAGTCTCTACCCTTGAAACCAATATTTGCAAAAGGACCTTTTTAGCAGTGGGGCTTGGATTTCATTGGAGAAATCAATCCACATTCCAGTGGCCAGCACAGATGGATATTAGTAGCCACTGATTATTTCACTAAATGGATTGAAGCAATCCCTACTAGGAAGGCTGATCGTAATGTGATCATGAAGTTTTTAACAGAAAATATCTTTACGAGATTTTGTTGTCCACATAAATTGGTCATTGATAATGCAGCAACCTTCAGAGCAAAAGAGTTGGTGGATATGTGTAATTCAATGGGCATTAAACTGATTCATTCCACCTCATACTATCCTCAAGGAAATGGTCTAGCAGAATCCTATAACAAGAGTTTAATAAGGATAATTAAGAAGTTGTTGGAGGACAACAAAAAGAATTGGGATTCCAAGCTCAAATATGCACTTTGGGCTGACAGAGTGACCATTAAGAAATCCACAGGAAATTCTCTATTTAAGCTGGTGTATGGCATACAGGAAGTATTTCCAATTCAGTGTACTCTCCCTGTGGCAAAGTTCCTTCAATCAGAATATAATGAGGAAGAAGACACGGCAAAAATAATCACAGATTTAACAGAGGTATATCAAATCAGAGAACAACTAATTGAAAGGGCTGCAGCACATTAGAAAAATATCAAGGAAGCTTTTGACAGGAGAACAAAAGTAGATAGTTTTCAAGTTGGATACTTGGTTCTAAAATGGAATGCACTAAAGAAGAAGAAACGCAATCATGGGAAATTTGATACTTTTTGGATAGGGCCGTTCATCATTTCTCAGATTCAAGGGAACAACACCTTCATACTAAAAAGTATGGGAGGAGAAGCAGTTTCTGATGGCCCAGTTAATGGGCGTTTTCTGAAAATTTATGTGATTTAAGGTCTTTGGCCTTAAAAGTTGTAAATATTCTCTTTTAGCAGTTTTAGTGTAGGTGTAGTCAGATTCCATGCCCAATGGAACACTAGGAATTTTTCTAATTCGTTTTTATCAGGAAGGCATTGATATGCAGGTTCTTGAGACCTCATGGGGAGGATCTCATCCCCAGAAGGAGCCAAATGTTAGCGCTGCTACATGTTTGAACATTTTGAGGATCAAGAACGGCTTGGTAATGGTGTTTTTGCAAGAGGGGAGCTCACAATAGTCTGTTTCCTTCTTCCCCTTCATTCTCCTTATAACTCCATAGCCCCACTACCCCTGTTTTACACATGCATTTAATGTAAAAGATGTGTTATGTTAGCCCCCGAGTGTTGGGTTTAAAGGTTATAAAACCCTGATAACGTGACCGAGCACTGTAACCCGCACCTTTCCCGATCACATCACTCTGTTAACCTTTACTCTTTTCCCACTGTTCAATTCCATCTCCTGATCCAACGGTAATCGCTCATCCCGCTGCCGAGACATGCCCATACTTTAACCCGCGGGGAAAGTGGTTTTCCACCAGTCATATCCACCATGTGTCAGCTGTCTATTCGTATCGTGCTCTCGCATATGGATACCACCTGCCTCACGTAAGTGGTGCGGGGAAACCGCTTTCCGCCCACATGTACATCCTCCGCCCGTTAATGCCCACACACCTTTCTCGTGCGATAACCGTTGGATTCGCTGCACCCTGATCCGAAGACTCACATTTCTCCATTCACATACCTCCTGATAGCCTCCATAAACTAAGCTCCACCGTTCAATTACTCGATCCAACGGCTGTTGTTTAATCCCGCTCCTGCTCATTTGTTCATCATGAAGTCTTCGCCACCTTTGATTGTTCTCTGCTACCGAAGAATGAAGGCGATCAGCCACCTGTACCCGGCATAGTTACTCTTCAACTACCTCATTCAAGAGCACTATGGCCGAAGAACAAAAGGACACTCCTCGAGCAATTCACAGCATTTATCATTTATGGATCAGTCTTCCATAGGACATTCTACCTGCTCAGGAAGGACAACCAAGTACCAGAAAATGTCAAATGTATTCATTCAAGCAGTAGATTGTAGCAGAGATTTTTATCAAATAGTTAATGTGGTTGGTGGTCCATTATGACCCCTCCATGAATAGGATTGCAGATATTTTTGTAATCAACCTCTATATATATCCAAAACTCAGAATGTAATAAGGTTGATGGTTTTGGTTTTGATGTAAGATTCAACTTCTAGAGACTGTAACTACTGTGACACCTTCAGCATCTGGTCTTCATTTTAAGCTAATACAAGCTTCGTTTGTTGTTAATTGCTCGCTTTCCACTTCTTCTTTGTTCTAGGCTGTGCGTGTTATGCATTTTTCATTTGCTCTTGATGTTTAGCATTAGAGGGGTTGTCATCCCACCTCTGTGTTAAAATCTAGTTAGATTATTGAATGTGTATGCAAGTTTATGTTGTTTTAATGCCAGAGAGTTGTCATCCTATCTGTGCATTAGGAAATAGATTTGCAGACCTTTTAACTAGTTGCAGTTGGCCATCACAGGGTCCTATGCATCTGTTGGTGTGATCCAAATTCTCCATCTTCACCTGTTTCTCAAAATTGTGAGTAATTGGTGGTCTAAAGCCTTGTAGTCTGGGGGTGTTCACCCATGTCTGGGGTTAAGCATAGTAGAAGTGGTTATCTGTCTTGAATATGCATCATTCCTTCCATTCATCCATTTCCAACATTTTGTTGAGTTTGTAATGTTCCCGAGCATCTCTGAGATACAACCTAGGAGAGTTTCTTTGGGTGATAACACCACCATTGCCATTTTTCTTGGTCTAAGTACAAGCTTCCCACACTTAACTTAGTCGCATCATCTCTGATGTGATTCAATGTGAAATATTGCTCCATTTGTGCTAGCCATATGGCCAGATGAGAGCCATCAAATTTATACATGTCCAGCTTGGGTGGTCAAGGCTGGGACTATTGGTGGTTTTCGTAGAAGTGAAGAGAATGGATAGACTCGCCCTCAATGTTTTCATTAAAATCATATGCCTCCGATTGTTCCCCCAACTTACCATTTGTGTCATTTAAGGTCTGGATCTGCTTCATTAATGCCTCCAACTTTTTTTCAAGGGTGTTTGTCTTCTCATTGGCCATAGCTTGAGCTCTGGTTTGTACCATGCACAAATCGGGTGGACTTTTCGTTACTGTGAAAAGAAAATTTGGGACCACCTGAAATTTTGATGCTAACAAGTGAATGGTACCACCTTGCTCAGCTCGTCGACCAGATTCTTATGGGCTAAGTCTCCTATAAGTGTCTTGGGAGGGTCTCCTATAAGGGTCTGCAAGGAGTTTTACTCCTCGCTTAGGAATACTTCAGTAGCCGATTCCCAGAAAAGTTAATTATGCCCAATGTCTTACGAGAATCACACCCAGGTATAGGAGCCAAACAAATAGTCAAATCTGTCGGCGAAACCCTCAACTGCAGAGTATGAGTAGGAGTGTGGCATTGATCGAACCCCTGCTGGTATATCTGAATGGTCGATCTGATTGTTGTGACTGCTATAGAACCCAAACTTCTAGATCTGAATGGTAGATCTAATAGATCTGATTGGCGGATCTAATAGATTTGAATGGTAGATCTGATAGATCTGAATGGCAGAACTGATTGTTGCAGCTACGATAGAACCCAACCTACTAGGTCTGATCTGGAAAAGATGATGTGTGATCTAGAGAGAGACAAGGGAACTATGGCTCAAGGAGTGTCAGGTGCTACAGATCACAATATATATAAGGGTCCAATAGTAGTACTCAACCCAATCTTTCAGGGCACTAACCAAGGAGGATCAACCGTACCCTTAGCCGTACAACCCGACTACTCTATCATATGCATGAGTAATCTCCCCAAGTGTTGTTCTTGTTGTACTGTAGTAGTAAGACGGCTAACAGTTTATCTATGGCGGGGTTTCAAGAGAGCTTAGGGGGCTTCCGATATACATAGAGGGTACTTGGAAGACAATCTGTGCATGGTTCTATCTAATGTGCTACTACTCAAAGGAGTACCCACAGGGGTTACAAGTGAGTCCAAAAAGCATGACCACCTCTTGTATTTCCTGCATGCATGCATCCCAAAATCTGTAGGTTTATGTGCTCAACAACAGATCCCATGGTTTACAGACGCCGGAACACGTCTCTAGCCAAAAAAAAAATCTGCTAAAAATGGAGATCCCATAGGCCTTGGAAAGTGCTCTGATACCATTTTTATGCTCTTGACCTATGAGAAGATACCAGAATACCAAATATGCAAATAAATATACCCAAAACATAGAACAATGAGAAATAATAGCATGTATTTTATTATTCAGAAAGGAAAGCAATGTTCACTTGCCTCTTCGAGGGGGCAACCTCCAATATAGCTGGGCTTGATTACAAAATAAGACACGATGCCCCTCAAGGGGAGTCTCTATCCTTTATATAGGATTCATGCATTCAATACCATGGGTCAGTACCATGGTTCTTATTAATACCATCTATCTAATACCATGGCCAATTTGCAACTAATTGTGGTCCCTTCTTTAAATGCGGGTCAACCACTTACAATTATTAATATGGGCTTTATTGACTCTTTAACTAACTATAACTATGACTCGACCCTATTACATAAAAAAGGGGGTTGGGGTTGGACCCTAATAGATTCAAGCATAACAACAAGTCAAGGTCCCATTTTTTTGTTTTATTTACTCTTGAAAAGCCTCAAGGTGCCATTTTTTTATTTCACTTAATCTTGAAAAATATCTTCAAGGACTTTGGATGTTTGGTTCAAAGATCCTAGTTTTTCTTATATCCATATCTTTTTTATTTTTGGTTAATCTTAGAAAACTTCCCTCTAAGAGGGAATGTTAGTACAAAATAAAATTGTAGAAAAGTAAACAAATATAATGTTAAATAATCAACAAAAACTGAAGAGGCTTCATTGCATAGTATTTTTCTTGTGATCAATACTTTGACAACCCCAATCTTTAAACTAAATAAACAAATCTAATATTAAGTGGTCAACAAAAACCCAAAAAGATTCATTACATGCTAGTTTTCTTATGGCCAATGCTTTAACAATCCCAATCTGGAGTCCTATGTTAAACAATAATTCTTAACATTAATTTCACCTCAATAATTGACATATTTGAGCAATTAGGTTTCACTACCATCCTCTCAAGGGTGTGATCTCCAACATATAAGATATGATGGAGAATGTGCAATCAAGATGGGGGCACAAAGAGATATACCAAAATTATATTATTTAGTTTGTATCTCATCTTTATATATATGTCATCTTATCTACATATTTTTTATATTCCCTCTCTAATTATGTATAAACATGTAATATGTTTCCTAGATATTTAAGTCATTAACTAATAAGCCACCAAAAACATGTATATACATAGGAAACAATGTACCAACTATTATGCGACTCTTTGTCTTAAACTTACTTTTAACATGTTGCTATGTAGCCCAATCTCCTCCTCTAAATTATCTTCATATAGGAGGAAGGACAACGTTGGAGGAACGGTACTCCTTATACTAAAGGAAAGTCTCACTTTCTCATATATGTATTTTCTCTCTCTTTTGTCCATTTATCCTTTGGGAATATTTCAAGTGCACTTCTTTTTAATTGACATTTCAATATAGTTATGAGTTTATTCCAAATGGTTTAAAATAACGGATTCATATTAATGCATCTCATTTTAATAAGGAAAGGATTGATATCATTCAATGTAGTTTTGATTGACATTTCAATATAGTTATGAGTTTATTCCAAATGGTTTAAAATAATGGATTCATATTAATGCATCTCATTTTAATAAGGAAAGGAGAGAAATTGTTCAATGTACTTTTGATGTGTGAGGAGGTTAAATAAATAGAATAAAGTACTTTGGACCAATAATAAAGCGTAGTTATTAATAATTAAGTTCCATTACATATTAATAGTTGAATACAATAATAAAATCCATGCAACCAATCATGGCGACAAATATTCAAAGAGAAACGAATGAAATTAATCATGTCAAAAACACTTGGAAGTCAAAAACTAAGACACATACATCAAACTTGTATCCATGTAGCTTCCTATGGCTGTAGCAATGAAGAGGTTCAGACACACCACCAACAGAAAATGCAACTGCCAAGATTCAAGCGTAACAACAAGGCAAGGTCCCATTTTTTTATTTTTTTTATTCTTGAAAGGCCTCGAGGTGCCATTTTCTTAATTCACTTAATATTGAAAATATTCTTCTAGGACTTTGGATGTTTGGTCCAAAGATCCTAGTTTTTCTTATATCCATGTCTTCTTTCTTTTTGGTCTATCTCAGTAAACTTCCCTCTAAGAGGGCACGGTAGTACAAAATAAATTGTAGAAAAATAAACAAATATAATGTTAAATAATCAACAAAAACTGAAAATGCTTCATTGTGTAGTAGTTTTCATGTGGTAAATACTTTGACAACCCCAATCTTGAAGCCAAATAAACAAATTTAATATTAAGTGGTCAACAAAAGTCCAAAACGATTTATTGCATGTTAGTTGTCCTATGGCCAATGCTTTAACAATCCCAACCTTGAAGCCTATGTTAAACAAGAATTATTACCATCAATTTCACTTCAATAATTGACATATTTGAGCATTGAGGTTTCACTACCATCCTCTCAAAGGTGTAATCACCAATATGTAAGATCTGTTGGAGAATGTGCAGCCAATATGGGGTAGAAAGAGATATACCAATATTACATTATTTAGTTTGTATATCATCCTTTATATATATAATATTATAATATATATATATATATATATATTATATAAATATATATATATATATATATATATATATATATTATATATATATATATATGTCATATTATCTAAAAAAAAAATTAGATTCTCTCTCTAATTATTTATAAACCTATAATATGTTTACTATATATTTAAACCATTAACTAACAAGTCACCAAAAACATGTACATACATAGGTAACAATGTACCAACTAATATGCAACTCTTTGTCTTAAACGTACTTTTAACATGTCCGTATGTAGCCCAATCTCCTCCTCTAAACTATCTTCATAAGGGAGGAAGGACAACATTAGAGGAAAGGTACTCCTTATACTAAAGGAAAATACCACTTTCTCATAAATGTACTTTCTCTCCCTTTTGTCCATTTGTCCTATGGGAATCTCACAAATGCACTTGTTTTTAATTAAAATTTCAATATAGTTACGAGTTTATTCCAAATGGTTTAAAATAACAAATTCATATTAATGCATCTCCTTTTAATAAGGATAGGGGAGATGTCATTCAATGTAGTTTTCATTGACATTTCAATATAGTTATGAGTTTATTCCAAATGGTTTAAAATAACGGATTCATATTAATGCATCTCATTTTAATAAGGAAAGGAGAGAGATCGTTCAATGTAGTTTTGATGTGGAGGTTAAATAAATAGAATAAAGTACTTTATACAAATACTAAAGCATAGTTATTAATGATTAAGTTCCATTAGATATTAATAGTTGAATACAATAATAAAATCCATGCAGCCAATCATGACGAAAAATATTCAGAGATAAATGAATGAAATTAATCATGGCAAAAACACTCAAAAGTCAAAAATTGATACACGTACATCAAACTTGTATCTATGTATGCTTCCTACGGTTGTAGTAGTGAAGAGGTTTTGAAACACCACCAACAGAAAACGCAACTGCAAATATTCAAGCATAGGAAGTCAAAGTCCCATTTTTTGGTTTTATTTATTCTTGAAAGACCTCAAGGTGCCATTTGTTTATTTCACTTGATCTTGAAAAAAATATTCAAGGACTTTGGATGTTTGGTTCAAAGATACTAGTTTTTATTATATCCATATATTTTTTCATTTTGGTTAATCTCAGTAAACTTCCCTCTAAGAGGGCATGGTAGTACAAAATAAAATATCCAAGCCTTATGGCTTAAAGTTAGATTTGGGGTTAGTCCCTCAGAAACTAGATATTTTCCTCAATGTTTTTGATTTTCCGAGATCACACTAAGGCGTGATGGAAAAGAGCATATGCATGAGAAAATTCCTTTCTTTATGTTTCTGGTTTGCCTAGATCGCACAGTGTCATGGAGCAAAGAGCATACATAGAAATGAAAGGTATAGATCTGGTAATAAAAAATTTATACATGACTATAAACCGAAATAATTAGAGAGATAAATAACTATAACAACAAATAAAGTCTATATACCTCCATATCTTAAAAAGGACGTATCTAGGCCTACCAGAAACCTTTTCGCATGAACCAAAAGGTGTTCATCACTAGAAAAGATGCTCCTAACACAATAGAGTAGTCCTCTCAGCCTGAAAGTAGTCAAAAGCAATAGGTCTAGGAAACGACAAGCGGATGCAGTTGTACTAGCTTCAGATTTGGATCACCAATGGATGCGGCCCTCGAATGGCTCTGATACCATTTAGGAATTTACAGGGTAAGTTCCTTAGATTGAACGCTAAATGACACCTCTCATAAACAGATCATAGATCAGTACACCAGTATTCTTGACATGCTTAAAACCCTCAAGGAGGGAAACAGTCCACGGCTTGAGCCAACACCGCCACTTCAGACAATATTATTAATAAAAAGATAGAAAATTTACATAAAATTCTCTCATAAACGGTCACAGGAAAATGACCCTCCATTTTCTTTAAATAGATATCGTGGACCAATCGTGCATTAAGCCACACATCAAGTATCAGTAATACCAAGGAGAGAATGAACCATTAGATCACTTCATGTCTAGAACATATCATGACCGTCGGATTGTAAGTTACAAAAAGTACATACTAAAGAAACAAATTTTACCTAACTATACACTAGACCAAGTTATACTTAATTATTTCCTATGTGTCAGAATATCCTAACAATTGGATGTTATTCATGGATTGGACAAATGAATAAGGAAATAATGTCAATTGGAGAGTTATTATGGTTGATCACTTAAATATCCAATTATGTCAATTCATACTGGTGATCCTACCACCTTCTATATCTACTCTTATCTAGTGCTACAATGAAGTCCCATCATCTTATGTTACCCTAAATTATGTGCTACACGGGATAACCATCACTTATGTCTAGTTGAAAATGAAAATGCTAAGATTCGAGCATAATAGAAAGTCAACGTCCCATTTTTTGGTTTTATTTATTCTTGAAAGGCCTCAAGGTCCCATATTTTTAATTCACTTAATCTTGATAAATATCTTCAAGGACTTTGGGTGTTTGGTTCAAATATCTTAGTTTTTATTATATCCATATCTTTTACTTGTTGGTTAGTCTCACTAAACTTCCCTCTAAGAGGGCATGGTAGTACAAAATAAAATTGTAGGAAAATAAAAAAAATATAATGTTAAATAATCAACAAAAATCGAAAAGGCTTCATTACATAGTACTTGTAATGTGGTCAATACTTTAACAACCCCAATCTTGAAACTAAATAAACAAATTGAATATTACGTGGTCAACAAAACCCCAAAAATATCCATTGCATGATAGTTGTCCTATGTGGCCAATGCTTTAACAATCGCAACCTTGTAGCCTATGTTAAACAATAATTTTACCATTAATTTCACTTCTATAATTGACATATATGAGCAATAAGGCTTCACTACCATCCTTTGAACGATGTAAAACCAACATAGAGTATATGTTGAAGAATGTGGAATCAAGATGGGGCACAAAGAGATAGACCAAAATTACATTATTTAGTTTTTATATCATATTTATATATACGGTACCCTATATACTTTATTTTTTACATTCTTTCTCTAATTTTGTATAAACCTATAATATATTTACTATGTATTTAAACCATTAATTAATAAGTCTCTAAAAACATGTACATACATAGGAAATATTGTACCAATTAGTATGCAACTCTTGGTCTTAAACTTACTTTTAACATGTGAGTATGTAGCCCAAAATCCTTTAAATTGTCTTCATACAGGAGGAAGGATAGTGTTAGAGGAAAGGTACTCCTTATAATGAAGGAAAGTATCACTTTCTAAAAAGCGTACCTTCTCTCCCTTGTGTCCATTTGTCCTTTCAGAATCTTAAAAGTGCACTTATTTTTAGTTGACATTTCAATATAGTTATGAGATTATTTCAAATGGTTTAAAATAATGGATTCATATTAATGCATCTCAAATTAAAAAGGAAAGGAGAGATATCATTCAATGTAGTTTTGATTGGCATTTCGATATAGTTGTGAGTTTATTCCCAATGGTTTAAAATAACATATTGATATTAATGTATCTCATTTTAATAAGGAAATGAGATATATCGTTCAATGTAGTTTTGATGTTTGAGGACGTTAAACAAATAGAATAAAGTAATTTAGACAAATAATAAAGCATATTTATTAATGATTAAGCTCCATTATATATTAATAGTTGAATACAATAATAAAATCCAGGTAACTAATCACGACGAAAAATATTCAAAGAGAAACGAATAAAATTATTCATGTCAAAAACACTCGAAAGTCAAATTTGAGACACATACATCAAACTTGTATCTATGTATGCTTCCTATGGTTGTAGTAGCGAAGAGGTTCAGACAAACCACCAATTGGAAACGCAACTGCCAAGATTCAAGCGTAACAACAAGTCAAGGTCCCATTTTTTGGTTTTATTTATTCTTGAAAAGCCTCAAGGTGCCATTTTTTATTTCACTTGATCTTGAAAAATATCTTCAAGGACTTTGGATGTTTGGTCCAAAGATCCTAGTTTTTCTTATATCGATATCTTTTTTATTTTTGGTTAATCTCAGTAAACTTCCCTCTAACAGGGCATGGTAGTACAAAATAAAATTGTAGAAAAGTAAACAGATATAATGTTAAATAATCAACAAAAACCGAATCGGCTTCATTGCATAGTATTTTTCATGTGATCAATACTTTGACAACACTTATCTTGAAGCTCAAAAAACAAATTTAATATTGAGTGGTCAACAAAAACCCAAAAAGATTCATTACATGTATGCTAGTTTTCCTATGGACAATGCTTTAACTATCCCAACCTAGAATCCTATGTTAAACAAGAATTCTTAACATTAATTTCACCTCAATAATTGACATATTTGAGCAATTAGGTTTCACTACCATCTGCTCAAGGGTGTGATCACCAACATATAAGATGTGATGGAGAATGTGCAACCAAGATGGTGCACAAAGAGATATACCAAAATTACATTATTTAGTTTGTATATCATCTTTATATATATGTCATCTTATCTACATATTTTTTATATTCCCTCTCTAATTATGTATAAACATGTAATATGTTTACTATATATTTAAGTCATTAACTAATAAGCCACCAAAAACATGTATACACATAGGAAACAATGTACCAATTATTATGCAACTCTTTGTCTTAAACTTACTTTTAACATGTCGCTATGTAGCCCAATTTCCTCCTCTAAATTATCTTCATATAGGAGGAAGGACAACGTTAGAGGAAAGGTACTCCTTATACTAAAGGAAAGTATCACTTTCTCATAAATGTACTTTCTCTCTCTTTTGTCCATTTGTCCTTTGGGAATCTTACAAGTGCACTTATTTTTAATTGACATTTCAATATAGTTATGAGTTTATTCAAAATGGTTCAAAATAACGGATTCATATTAATGCAACTCATTCTAATAAGGAAAGGATTAAGATAATTCAATGCAGTTTTGATTGACATTTCAATATAGTTATGATTTTATTCCAAATGGCTTAAAATAATGGATTCATATTAATGCATCTCATTTTAATAACGAAAGGAGAGATATCGTTCAATGTAGTTTTGATCTGTGAGGAGGTTAAATAAATAGAATAAAGTACTTCGGACAATTAATAAAGCATAGTTATTAATGATTAAGTTCCATTACATATTAATAGTTGAATACAATAATAAAATCCATGCAACCAATCATGGCAACAAATATTCAGAGAGAAACGAATGAAATTAATCATGTTAAAAACACTTGGAAGTCAAAAATTGAGACACGTACACCAAACTTGTATTTATGTATGCTTCCTATTGTTGTAGTAGCGAAGAAGATTAGACACACCACCAACAGAAAATGCAACTGCCAAGATTCAACGGTAACAGCAAGGCAAGGTCCCATTTTTCCATTTTATTTATTCTTGGAAGGCCTCAAGGTGCCATTTCTTTTAATTTACTTAATCTTGAAAGTCTTCTTCAAGGAATTTTCATGTTTGGTTCAAAGATCCTAGTTTTTGTTATATCCATGTCTTTTTTCTTTTTGGTTAATCTCGGTAAACTTCCCTCTAAGAGGGAATGAGAGTACAAAATAAGTTGTAGAAAAGTAAACAAATATAATGTTAAATAATCAACAAAAACTGAAAAGGCTTCATTGCATAGTAGTTTTCATGTGGTCAATACTTTGACAACCCCAATCTTGAAGCCAAATAAAGAAATTTAATATTAAGTGGTCAACAAAAAGCCAAAACAATTCATTGCATGTTAGTTATCCTATGGTCAATGCTTTAACAATCCCAACCTTGAAGCCTATGTTAAACAAGAATTATTACCATTAATTTCACTTCAATAATTGACATATTTGAGCATTGAGGTTTCACTACCATCCTCTCAAGGGTGTAATCACCAACATATAAGATATGTTGGATAATGTGCAACCAATATGGGGCAGAAAGAGATATACCAAAATTGCATTATTTAGTTTATATATCATCTTTATATATATGTCATATCATCTATATATTTTTTTAGATTCTCTCTCTAATTATCTATAATCCTATAATATGTTTACCATATATTTAAACCATTAACTAATAAGTCACAAAAAACATATACATACATAGGAAACAATGTACCAACTAATATGCAATTCTTTGTCTTAAACTTACTTTTAACATGTTGGTATGTAGCCCAATCTCCTCCTCTAAATTATATTCATATGGGAGGAAGGACAATAATAGAGGAAAGGTACTCCTTATACGAAAGGAAAGTACCACTTTCTCATAAATGTACTTTCTCTCCCTTTTGTCCATTTGTCCTTTGGGAAACTTACAAATGCACTTTTTTTCGGGGAAAAATACCGCGCTTTTCTATTAATAGTGGAATAAAAAAGCTACAAAAAAGAATGTGTTTACATTCAGCTGTGATTTCACAAGTCCCAAAGGAGTTTACCTCTTCAGAGTTATCACTTTTGCCATGTCTTTTTTGACAAAAGACGAATTTGACTCTTCTGATCACCGGCCAGCAACAGCCCTATCACAAGGATTTGAGATTATAGTATCCTGGGCCTCCATTTTTACAGGAAAAACGCCCAATACCAATATCATTTAAGATCATCAAAACAGAAAAAAGAAAATACAGTCGCTCCTGCCTCAGGAGCATAACATAACAGTTCAGAACAAAGAGAAGAAGATAAAAGACAAAAGAACTTATGCAAAAGGGGGAGCATCTGACACACGGATCAGATCCTGAGCTTGTTCCGTTATCCGCCAAGATCCCAAAACCTGTTGTAGACCTGCTTTTGAATATCGGTCGGCTTCTTCATTTTTATCCCTGTATATATGAGCAATGGAGAAAATATTAAAATGTGCCTTTAAACTCTGGACTTCTTCCAACAGAGGTAACAGCAAGTAATTCCTGCATATAAATTTTCCATTAACCCAATTGACCACATTTGCCGAGTCTCCAAAAATCTGAACAGTGAGGGTGTTTCTATGTATGAGCCAGCAGAGGAGCAATTTTAAGGCTGATAATTCAGCAAAATTGTTTGAACCCGATCCAAGTCCAACAGAGGCTTTTAAGGAATGCGAGGGGTTAAGGTGGATTATAATTCCAGCTCCAGTGACATTGTTTTGAGCTGCTCCGTCAAAAAAGGCATAGGGGATGCCCTCTCTGATAACGAGATCCGCCCGCTGAATTGAAGAGGAAAGGCCCTCAGGTTCGGGTAAACAAGAGAAAATGGCTGATGCTTGTACAACAATGACATTTACAGGGGTGGCCTTCCCTTTAAAGATACATCCATTTCGGGATATCCAAATACCCCAACAGACAATCGGCGGAAGGTTTCGCATGTTTTTCTCCGAATAGTGAGCCCACCAGTATTCCCATGCAGCAGATAAATTTTCCCCTTCCCATTTCCCTGTACATTTCAGCAGCTTGAATGTTTCCTCCCAAACTGACTTAGTGAAAGGACAGCTCACAAAGAGGTGTGAGATCGATTCGGAGGCCTCATTGCAAAGCGGACATCTACTCGGCCCCAATTGGAAACGAGCTTGGAGGATATCCCATGTGGGTATTTTGTTTTTTAGAGCGCACCAGAAAAAGATTCTGGCTTTTTTGGGGCATTTTAGTTTGAACAGTGGCTTTGCCCACCAAACCGGAGCCTCCCACCCCTTTCTGCTCATCAAAAAATCATAGCCAGCCTTTGGGGAGTATCGACCTGTTTCTGCATGTGCCCAAACGAGAGAGTCTGGGGCGTCCTTTAGTCTGACGTTCGATCGATTTAGTTCCTGAATAAAGACATTCCATTCATCTCGCCAAAGAACATCCAAATCCAAATCTTCAGCTGACTTCCAGCCCTGCCCCCAAATGGAAGACAAGCCCGGATTTTCAATCTGTTGGAGCATCTTAATTCCTTTTGAGTCGAGGTGCTCAAGCAGCCCAGGAGATAAAGCATAATGCTCATTACACCCTACCCGAGGGTCCTTACCAATCCGCACACATTCACCATTCCCCACTTTCCATGCTAGTCCTCGTTCAATGATTTTAAAGGCATCCAAGGTTGCCTTCCAGATGACCGAGCAATTCCTCCCTTTTTTGTTTGGGCTTCTGATCCAATCTTCGAGGGGAGTTGGATCAATATACTTCCTTTTGACAACCCTGGTCCAGAGATTTCCTGCCTCTACAATTCGCCAACCTGATTTTGCCGCCAAAGATTGGCAAAAA
Source organism: Pinus taeda (assembly GCA_000404065.3). Taxonomy (NCBI): domain Eukaryota; kingdom Viridiplantae; phylum Streptophyta; class Pinopsida; order Pinales; family Pinaceae; genus Pinus; species Pinus taeda. The sequence goes on from APFE030572914.1 coordinate 53,431, forward strand.
TCCACCAGCTGTTTTACTCCCCAGCCTCCCCACTCCTTCGGTCTAGCAATTTTATCCCAAGCAACCCATGGGAGCACTGAACTTTCCTTTGAGCCTGACCACAAGAATCTGCTACAGATCTGCTTAATTTTATGAATAATCCCTCTGGGAATCCAAGTCAGTGCTGCCCAAAACACAGGAATGGCTTGAAGAACTGAATTGACCAAAGTCAGTCTGCCAGCTCTAGAGAGCCACTTGAAACTCCAGTGTGATATCCTCTGTTCTATTTTTGCCACAAGCCAGTGCCAATCTTGTTTACGGTAAGAGGACGGTTTTAACCAAAACCCCAGGTATTTAAAAGGCATATCCATCTGACTGGTTTCAAAAGGCAAGATGGATGTAATTGCATATGCCTCTTGCCTGGTGAAACCCTCCAAAATGAAAAGAGATTTCCTGGGGTTTATTTGAAGTCCTGTAGCTTTCAGAAACAGGTCAATGATATCTTTAAGAACTTTGACTTCGGTTAGATTCCCATTTAAAAATAACAAAATATCGTCAACAAATAGAAGATGTGAAATGAACAAATTTACCGCAACCTCCAAACCTGTGAGCAAGCCTGACTGTTTTGCTTTTAAGATCAATCTGCTAAGTCCCTCTGCTGCCAGGAGAAAGAGAAGGGGAGAAAGAGGACAACCTTGTCTCAAACCTCGCTGGCTTTTGAAGAAATGGGAGGCCGCCCCATTAATCAGCACAGCAAAATTGACATTTGTAATGCACCCCATAATCCAATTTATAAACTCCACTTTAAAGCCCAGATGAGTCAACAATAACCTTAGATAAGACCAGTCAATCCTATCATAGGCCTTGGAAAGATCGATCTTTAAAACAGCCCCTTTCTTCTTTGCTTGCCTGATGCTGTGAATAGTTTCCTGTGCTACTCCAATTGCTTCGTGAATCTGTCGTTCGTCCAGGAACCCAAACTGCTCATTTGAAATACACTCAGATAGAATGGGTTTCAGGTGCACTGCAATAATCTTCGCAATTATCTTATAGATTGTATTACATAAAGAGATGGGCCTGAAATCTTCAAAGGAAACCGGATTCTCAGTTTTTGGGATAAGTGCTATGAAAGTAGTGTTGAACGAACTGAATATTTCACCTTTCTTTCTAGACTCCTCCACTACTTCAGTAAGCTCATCACCGATAAGATCAAAGAAATGGGTGAAAAGTTCAATAGTCCAGCCATCCGGGCCCGGACTTTTATCTCTTGGCATTGCCTTAATAATACGCTCCACTTCCTCCTTATCCACTGCCCTAAAGAGTAAATCTGCATCCTCTTCTTCCACAAATCTAGGAAACGCTTGAGCCGTTCTGATAATTTCGGCCAAAGAGATCCCCCCTGGAGCAGTAAAGAGGGCTTGAAAATGATTCTTCCCTAATGAGGAGATCGCTTCAAAAGAGGACACTTCCCTCCCTTCGTGGTCTCTCATCTTCCAGATGGTGTTTGCACTTTTCCGGCCTTTAGCGTAGTTGTGAAAAAATTTTGTGTTTTCATCCCCAGCTTTCAGCCAGATGGCCCTACTCTTCAATCTCCACTCCTCTTCTTTATCCAGCAAAATCTTTGCTCTGCTCCTCTCTAAAGTCAGAATTTTCTCTTTCGATTCCTGAGACACATAGGCGTCCGAGTCAGGATCTTCAAGAAGGCCGAGAGCCTCCTCGATTTTTACCAATTCCTCATTTTGTTTCCTTCTTCTCTCGGAAGCCCAATCAATGGTTGCTCTCTTAAGCCTTTTCAGATTCTCCATAAAATGGCCTCCTTTGCTGACCTGAGAGTTTGAATCCAAATGTCTCCAGGTGTTTTTGAAAAGTTGTTGATAAGACTCCTCCTGAAGCCAAGAAGCATTGAATTTGAAGGGAGTGGCCGGCTTTGCAGGGGGTTTTGAGCATTCAAGAAAAATTGGGAAATGATCCGAGTTTCCCCCATCCCCCACCCATTGTCTGAACAAAGGGATATAAGCCGCCATTTTTTCATTTATGAGATAGCGATCCAATCTCTTTGCAACTCTACCTTCTCCCGTTCTTCTGTTCCGCCAGGTCGGCTTTGCCTTAATAATGTTGACATCAATCAGCTTTGCATTCTGGAGAGCCTTTGAAAAAAAATCAGTTAATGAATCTTCCCTCGCGGAAGGACCCCAGGTTTCCGCTATCCCCAGTGAGAAGTTTAAATCACCCCCAATAATCAAATTCTTATTCAGAAGAAAATCTTTAGACAAGAAATTATTCCAAAAAGGGACTCTGCCCTGACAAGGGCCATATACATTTATGAACAACAGAGGCTGGTCAAGTTCTGCCGAAAGAACCTCCATACCCAAAGCATGAGGCAGGCCCCAACTGTTTTGAATCTTGAATCTCCCGTCCTTAAACCCTATGGCGAGGCCTCCAGAATGACCAGTAGCATCTAGTGCAGAAAAAAACCAACCTGGGCAAAGGGATCTCAATGAAGATTCAATTTCGGTTCCCTTGCCCAAGGTTTCATGAAGAAAAACCACATCCGGGTGATGGCGAGTAATGAGATCCTTTAGAGCTAGTTTTTTGGGTTTACTAGCTAAACCCCTGCAATTCCAGGATAGACAGATCATTTGTTAACCATCTCAGGGGCTTTCGCTGCTCTAAGCGCCCCGGGAATCGACATTTGTTTCCCGTCAGCCACATCATACTTTGCCTTAACTTGTGCCTTTGATAAAAGAGATTTCCTACCTCTACCTTTCTTAGAGGTACCCCTAGATGTTTCAGGACAAAGCCCACCCACTGATTCTTGCAAATCGATTTTGTGGGCAGGGTTCTTATGGAGGGACCTTAAGTTATAATGACGAGTGACAGAGGGACTACCCGATCCGAGATTATATTTTGAAGACACCTCACTGTTCAGATTTGAGGACGGGAAGGCCTCTGGTAAGGACTCTATGATTTGTGGAGGGTCCTCAAAAATCGGCAACATAGAAGTATTTCCACCAAAAACTTCATTACACGAAGCAGAATTTATATTGAACATACAAGAAGAGGATTGCAAACCGGGGGCGAGCTTCTTCGAACGGCCAGCCAACTCTGCCTCAGTCGGAACCCGACTTGGCTGGTCATCTGTTCGATGTTCAGGGCTCCCCACTTTCCGCTGCATTTCTTCGGCCGACTGGGGGCTAGGATCTTCATTCTGATGATCCATCTTTGAGACTTCTTCCTTCTTCTGAGATTTGGGGAAATCCGACAAAACCTCCCACTCCTCCACCTTCAGCTGTGCCCCCCTTCTTCTTTTCCCCAAAGGGCAGTCCCTCGCTAAGTGCCCGTATTCGTGGCAGCAGTTACATCTAAAGGGAAATAGTTCATAGTCTAACAGTTGCTCATAATCATATTCCTTGTATTGCAACGGAAAAGATTCCACGAGCCCTTCAGTCGGATTGAGCCTTACTAGGATCCTTGCAACCGCTTTTTCATAGGTATGCAGATAAGATCTATCCACATCCAGAAAGGAACCCAAGTGGTTTCCTATTTGTTGGGTTGTGTTATATTCTTTCCACGACTAACCTACGTAGTGAACCGGGGGGTTAGAGGGGGGGC
>APFE030572919.1:0-16572 GCA_000404065.3 Pinus taeda
ATTTTCGTTGTTAATTTAAGTTAATATGTTTTTGTTATTTACTAATTTATGTGTTTCTATTTTTCAGGAAAATGGCATTAAAGAAAATTTATGTGAATCTTTCTGGACCAAAGACTCTTAAAGGTGCATATTTAAAAAACATTGGTGAATGAACTCCACCTGAGCTCATGGCTACAAATCTTTCAAGTGCCTCAAGTGATAAGAAGATAATTTCAGACTGGAAGAATTCAAAAGAGGTGAAATTTCCATCAAGAGTCTGGTATGTGAAAGGAAAATAAAGCACAAATATAAATATATATCTATATATTGATATACCGAATGATAATGGAAATTTTGAGGTGATGGGAAGAGTCATAGATATGTGTTCGGTACCGAACACTAAAGTTGTTTACGTATTTACAAAAGCTCCCAAGTCACATGAAAGGATTAAACACTGACTATCATATTCATTATCTGACACGAGAGAGGTATCTACAAAGTTCTGTAAACAAATCGTAAATGAGATGACACAAAACATCGTAAGTATTGTTATTTATATTTGTATTTTTCGTTCTTGAAAGTGTCTCACTATATTTTTTAACTTTGTTTTTATTGACATATGATATTTTGTTTGGCAGAATTTTGTTGAAAGTTGTTCAATTAGGTTGGGAGACATTCATTTCATAGAGCATGATATCATGAAGGTTGTCAACAGTTTTTACTCAGTGTCAGAAGAAGATATGGAAAACAAGCAAAATGTGGTAATTGATGATGCTACAAAACTACATCCAAAGGATCAGAAAAAAAGGCCTTTGGTGGATAAATCTAGCAAGGGTAGACAAGTTACTTTTGAGGACGATGAAGTCAAAACTAATAGTGAAGCATATGTTGCCGTTACTGAAGATGACATTGGAACTTAGAAGACTTGTAAAAGACCAAAAGTAACAATGCCGAAGAAAAGTAAAGTTGAAGATTTTGAAGTAGTCATTACCAATAGTCAATAACCTAGTGAAACTTCAAAAGAAAGCAGATAAATCGTTACACTAGGAGCTGATTTAGAGGGTGGAATTATCAAAACAAAAAAAAAATTCCATTCGACAAAATTTGACAAAGAGAAACATAATTTATGGTGGTCGTACATTTCAGCTTAATTTCAGACAAACCTATAAGGCAAGTGAAGTACAACGTCAATATCAAGTCAGAAAGCCACACCATTTGCATGTTCACAACTTGGAGATATTGATGAAGTACAATCCGTATGCTCATGTGGTTAATTATGTGCTTCTTGTTGATCCAGTTCAAGTTCCCATCAAAGAAGCATTTGATAAGTCAAAATGTTTTGAATACAATTATTATGTGCTTGAGGGAAACCATTATGTAAAAGCTCAAAGACAATTGATGGATGAATATCCCAATAACCCATGTTTTGAAACAATAAAATGTATTATTTATGCTGGTTTATCAAATACAGAAGCAAAGTTAGTGCCATGGGATCATAATTCAGATAATGAATATAGGATGTCTATGAATTTAATCCAAATGGTTAGATTTATTTATAGTGAATTTCAAGAAAAATGTGGTGGGGATAGGATTAAATGTTACTGCAGATTTTGGAAGGGAATGTTGTATGGAAATAGGCTATCAAATTGAAAAGAAAATCAATTCAAAAGGTGGAAAAAACAAAACTGTTAGTGATTTATTCAGAGGTGTTGATAACATTTTTCAATTGGCATTTAGAACTAGAGATGTTTGGAAGTTGATTGATGAGATTTTTAGCATATGGGAAAACGTTGGCATTAAAAACTAGAAGGTGAAAAAGTCTAAGCCATTGATATGTAGCAACAGTAAATCAACTCCTGAAATGAAGCATCTTCTAGAAGATATGACTATCACACCTTGGAGAGCAATGCAAAGAGTGAAAGATGAAAAAATTGTCAAAACAATATTATCTTGTGTGAGGTCGGGGGAACTATCATTGGAGGAAATGTCTGAGGAATTTCAAAAGTAAGTTTTGTTGAATTATTTTTATTTATTTCTAGATTATAATTTTCTTTTAAATAAAACATGTTGTTTTTGGTAGTATTTGTTATACATATCATTATATTAACTTTTTGTTACTTTATCTATGCAGTCACAAAGTTTACATGAAAATTCAAGAACAAATGGTTAAACTGTTGAATGAAGATAGTTGGTATGATGTTGTATGCAACTATCCAAATTCAAGTTCTACATCAACATTAAAAGCTTTTCATCTTGCATTTAAAAAGGTATCTTGATTTACACATTCATTTTTATTATTTTGTGTACTATTTTTAATTTATAGCTTACACATATATTTGTTTATTTTATAAAAGATGAAGAAGGATGATAATGGAGCACTAGATAACTTCAGAACCTTTATTGAAAAAATAAATATCGAAAGACTGAGGAAGCAACGTATTAAGAATGTTGAACTTGATCCAACTCTTACTCATTTAATTTGGAATTGGCTATACACTATTCAGTATCAAGTAATACAAGGCAACTGTGAAGACATTGCTAAAATCATACCTAAAAGGGATTATGCCATAGTTATTGCAGATATTCCGCATGGTTTCAATATTCCAAACATTGACTATGATAGTGACCCTTATAGTTATCAAGCTTTTAGTAAAGTGGTTGCGGGATTTGTAGAAGTCACGTCATCACCATTATGGAGATTTGTGACATGTCATTCAGACTCACAATTGACAATGATAGTGTCAAGCTTCAAGGGGAAACAAATTCAAGGATGTAGCTTACATGGTAAAAAATGTATATTTGATTAATGTTGAAAAATTCATTTATGTACTAGTTGATTGAACTTTTACTATTTCATGTTACAGGGAAAAGTCAAATCTTCTTAACCGTGAAGATCAACTATTTATAAATGATTGTGAGTTCATTTATATTAATAGTTAGGCAAAATATGATAGCTATATGTCTATGATTTTTAATCGGGTAGATAGAAAGAGTCATAGCCAAATATTGACTTATGATGTTGTTGTGAGAAAACTAACATATGAAGACAAATCGAAAACCACAATTATTGATTAACTATCTTATATACATATGTTCAAATGAAGGAGATTGGGTTCTAGATTTATTTTCTGGCTCATGTAAGTTTTATTATATGGAATTGAATTTTAATATGTTATTTTTTAATTAATATGTGATTGTACTAATTTACTTAATTATTTCTTTTGTACTTGATAATTAGGTACAACGCTAGCATGCTGCCTTCAAAAAGGAAGAAATTACATTGCAATTGAAAAAGATCCATTATAATTCAATTTCATTCAGCCAAGAATTAATGCTCTTCAATTTCTTCTAGATGCAATGCGAGAAATTAGGTTGAAGAAAGGGGACTTTAGTGAATCACTATGGCAAAAAAGGCAAAGGAACCCCAACCACCATTACATGGGATGTTTGTAAAGACATACATTGGGAGATTTGCAGACATCAAAGATCCATTAGAAGATGAAAATGAGCAAAAGGAAGTAGAAAATATTATGGAAGAAAACAATGATGAAACTCTAGAAGACGAAGAGTTTGGATTACGTGACATTGTTGATTAAATTTAAGCTATGCTTGGAAATCAAGCTAATTTTTTGTAACTATTAAGTAGTTATACTTGTAATGTTTTGACTTTGACATTTTATGAGAAGAATATACACTCAATTAAGGTTGTTATGCGTTCAATACTTGTAATATGTGATTTTTGCATTAATTTTTAAGTTAATCATTATTTTTTGAAAAAAATGATTATTATTATTTTTTTGACATGAAATTCATAAAAAAACTATTATTTAACCATTTTTTAGTTAAATTTTTCGTATAAAAATCGTGATTTTCGCATGTCAATTGTACAAAAAATTATCAAAATATGTAGTTTTTTAGTTTTATTTATGTTAAAAATGGCTATTTTATGTCCATTGTTAAAAAATATTGTTTTTTAGAAACAATTATTTCTTGTGGATTGAAAAATTAATTAATGATGTATAAATATGTAGAATATCGAAAATTCAAAATATCAACCTTCTTCTTTAAATATGCAAAACAATAAAATCCTCACCACAAAAAAATTAAAATTAAAATAAAAACAAGAAAATATGAAGAAGAATACCACCTCAAAAATTATTAAATTTACAAAATAATTATTTACATTTCATACATTAGAAAAAAAAAGAAGGAACAGGTGTAGAATTACTATGTTTTTAAATCAGCATAAAAAACACTACCATTCTAAAACGCAATGTACATAAAAAAAATTATAGTGAGAAAAACTATGCTCTAAAAAACACGTGTCTTTTTCAAAATCGGGTCATTTTTTTGCTATCTCTACAAAACAGGTAACAACATGAGTTCCCGTTTCAAAGTTTACATTGTTGAATATGGGTGAGAAACTTCTAAGTGACGAGGATCATGTCTGTTTTAATCTTAGTCGTTGATTAGGGATTTAGTATCAAATGTTGATTCATCAACAGGAAAAGTATAAGAGCGGGCTTGATGGTCAGTGGGAGATACACTTGAGAGATTAGTGAGTTCAATTTTTCTAGGGCGAGATTTGCTAAGAAAATCGAACAAGTGATCTGTTGCAGCAGAGGGGTAGGGATAATTGAGGTTGGAGGATCTTATCTCGGACCTCAAATACACAACAAAGAGAGGTAGAGAGATGCCAGACGAGGCCACACAGACCCAGGGAGGCTAATGCTGGGCTAGGAAGGCCCACGCATTGCTTGACGCAGTGCCAGCGTGGGGGTAAAGTCACCCTCTAGTAGAAATCCGAATTCAGTTGGGGAGCAGCATGATCAATCGAGAAGGCTGACGTCAGAACTCCAGGAGGCAGAGGAGGTAGCATAGTGTTGACGCAGTGTCCTAGTGTGCTCCACGTAGGCCCACGCAGCTACTACAAAGGGGCAGCGCAGTTGTAGTTGAGATAGTTAGTCTAGTTGTCGAAATGGAGAGGATTTTCTGAGTGAAGTGAGGCAATCTCACTTAGGTTTTTGCTAGTATATTTTATCTCTGTAACTGGATAGCCAAGAGGGCCCAGATTTGTATTCAGAACCACTGCTTAATAATAGAAAACCCTCAGAGTTGTTGCACCAATTTTCCCGCATTAGGTTTTTCTGGGGACGTTTGTCCAAAAATAATGGTGTCTAATGTGTATTTGTCTCGTTCTATTTTCAGTTCATGATCTATATGTATCTGTAGTCTGTAATAGTTCTTTCATCGTTGTTAAATAATTAAATAACTTTTTGAATGTAAAAACAAGTAGAAGATGATATTCCAGTGACAAGCATCATGACAAAACATTATTCTCCTATATCAAGTAGCCAAATCATGCCAACCTCTTGTAGCAAAAACATAGTGACATATCTATATGTATGTCCTGGCCACCTGAATACACAAGTTTAGTTTGCATGATCATGTTATGGAAAACATTCATGCTTTTCCTATTTCCAGATCTTGTTATCTGCAACACATTTGAGTAACTGACATATTCTAGGTGACCATTCGATTTCATGCACAATACTTCATTTTATGTGATTAACAATTTAACCCAACAAATTTAGAAATAAGATTATAATGGTAGAATATGTTTGAGGCACATTGATTAAGAGTTTAGACAACTTCAGAAAGCTTCAGATGATGGTCAATTATAGTCAAACCCTTGGAATCTCCCTTTAGGTTAGCATGGAATTGTCTTTCGCTGACTGGACAATACCTGGGCCTTAACATACGTGCATCTAGGGACGAGATTTCCCAGTTCAGTGCTTGCGTCCGAAGAAGAGACCCTAATTTTTGTATAAGCTTCAGATTTGAGGTTTTGTTATAGATAAATAATTTTAGATGCACATAAATCATATTTCAACAATACAAAATGCAAATGGTAGTTTGAGAAGAGATTCTCCCTCCGGTTGGGGATATATTTCATTCATCTTCATTCATTTCATTAGCTTGTCTCTACTAGAGTCAAGCAACCACAAATCTCTTAGATCATAAACATATATCTATCGCGGCTATCAACATCATGACATCAATCATTCATCAAAGGTTAAACTCAAAGCAGCAAATCGATGCAACATCATATCTCAAAGAGGATAAACACAATAGCACTTTCTATCATGTATGTTAGCACTCTCCTAGATCTCCAAGGCTGAGGAAGAGCCCAGCTGAGGTAACCACAAACCAAACTTTTGACTTGGTATCTAGCCCTACCAAGCCAGAGAGGGTTCTCTCCAAAGGTTGACAACCATGAGGGCTGGATGGATTAGGGTTTTAGGCTAGGTATAAAGTGAAGAGGATTGTTTTGATTTGATTTGATGGGGTTATTCTGAATGAGGATATTAGGTCAAAGGGGCTAGGTAAGGACAAATCATATATGATTGCAGACATTCAAAGGGGCAAGGTAGGCAAGAGGCTTAGCACTTAAAACGTGGTTTGGTGAGATGGTTTAAGACTGATGAGGAGTTAGGAAGATCATAGGAGATGTATTCTTCCTAAACTAAAGAAAAATGGACAAATTATGATAACATTCCCAAAACAGAGCATGAGCAAACATGTATTGTGCCTATCACCTTGAAAATTATCATATAACAGACATGAAATGGTTTATGAACTTACCAAACATTCATATAAATGATAACAAAGAATAAACAATGCTAAACATCCATAACACATGTATCCCAAAGAAATAGATGCAACTCATCTACTAAAATTGGACAAAATATGATACAATAGTGTTTCTGATCACTAGTACAACATCCAATTGAGTCCAACCTATAAAAAGAGTGAAGAAAGGGAAGATATAGACATCAAAACAACCTTCTATCATCCTTAGGGGTCGAATCCTTGAGTCGAGGAAGAGATGCACAAAATTTTGAACTGATACCTAGAGTGTAGGGAGCTCTGAGTGACTCCTCCCTAATTACAATGAAATTGATTCATTTGACTTCATGATGACATTTATCCAATGTATTTACCCTAGGTAACTTATCCACACAATATTTACATTTACTTTCAACAATTACATCAGTAAAATTTCATAAAATTCCTTAAATAACTGAGAAAGTGTGAAAAAATTAGCAAAATATTAGTTTCTGGTCCTATGCATAGCGCCAATGGTGTATGCACAACGTCTTTGGTCTGTGCGCAATGCCTTTGGTGTGTGCGCAACGCTATCTTCCAACTATCCTTTGAGTGCCTTACCGAAGTCCAAATTGAGCCCATGATAGCTCGTTGGAAATATCGCTCTCTTGGCTACACAATGGACCTATCAAGCACTAAAGTGATCAATTATATCCCCTCAAAAATCAATCCTCCCAAGCCTGGTTAAAAAGTGCAGAATGAGGGTGCAAAAATGAATTGTGCTCTTGCAGGAAACTTTTGGAGGTCTTATACAACTTCAAATTGAGCTCATGATAGCTCATTGGAAAGAAATTTCTGTCTACTTATCATTTGATGCATCAAGAAAGTCATTTGGACAATCCATCTAGGAGACAAAATTATTTTCCCAAGGTCACTCCAGTTTTGTAACAACTCTCTTGTAGCAACTGTATTTTTGACATTTCCCGAAAACCATAACACTCGTGTAAAAATTGAAAGAGGTTTTTTCATACTTGGACTATTATGGACAAAAACCTCTCTCACTTTTGTAAAACTCATCTCAGTTTGGTTGGAAACATACTTTGAAGCAAAACTGGCCCTATGTGTGGCAAATGATTTGTCCCTTGGAATAACTTCTTCAAAAATGATGGATACATGATGTTTATGCATTGGAAGGGCCTCATACTTGCTTAAATTACCTCCCTTAGGCCTCCTCTGCTCAGATGTCTCTAATTCCATAACCACCCCTAAATCAGTGGGAGAGGAAATTAGGGTTTAGTGCTTGTGAAAAATGATGACCTGGACACCCTTGGGAAAATACAACTCCCTTTGGCATTGAATTAACTTTTTGAAACATTAACCTTTCACTTGACTATTTCCTTTGACAAATTGGTATTTTGATGGTCTTTGAGAACTCTTTGAATTTGACTTTGCTTAAATGAAGTTGGCATATAGAGATTGAGTTGGCAGCTTAGGAACAATACTTATTACATATAGTGAAGATAAAGTTATGTGATGAAATAAGCATTCCGCTTTACAAATCATCTTCAGATCTATGTTGCACAGGTTCCTGAACCCAGGGGTGGGGTTCTTGAACCTGTCCCAGGTTCTCGTCCCCAAGTACTGGATTTAGATTCAGGTGCTTTTGAGAAGAACCCATAAGAACCTGGTTCTTCTATGAGAACCGGGTTTTTCATTAAAAAAAATTGAGTTCTTTTGTCTTTACGAGTACAAAGAACCTTGATAATGGGTACCTGTAACCCCAAAATCAGGTTCTTTTGGGTTCTTTGGGGTTAATTTTAGTTTTTAATTTTTATTTTTATATTAATTTAATGGGCTTCCCCTAATATTCTAGGTAGCTAGTTCTTCATCTTGCGAGAGGAATTGGAGTACTTATACCTTTATCCATTTAGTAGAGATAAATATGTTGGGCTCAAAGAAGGCATAGAACTTAGTGTACGTTCATAGCACACTTCATCTCATATCTTGAAAAGACCCTGGATACAAGGAGGGTCCTTTCAAGAGATGGAACCAATACACAAACGATGCTATGTGTGTGGATGAGGAGATACAACCAGATGGCCTTTGTTACCTCTAGTTTCTATGGATGAGCAAGAGCCTCAAGATGAGAGTGATTCCTACATGGAGAGCATGCTAACTGAAGATTTGAGTGATGCTGATGACATGGCTTGAGGAAGTCATTGTTCACTATTAACTATTTTTATTACAGTATTTTAAAATTTCATAATTCTTGTTTGGATATGACTTAAGACAAATTTTGAATGTAGTATGATAATGGACATATATCATGGTTCTTATTAATATGTAAAATCCAATTTGAACTTGATATCAAACTAGAATTTTTGAAATTTCATTGTGAATTTTGAATGTTCAATGATGTGCATGTTTATATATTTAAAGTTTAAATCATAAATATTTTAGTTTTCTTGTTTAAAGTTGAAAAATATACAAATTCATATATATATATATATATATATATATATATATATATATATATATATATATATATATATATATATATATATATACCTGACAAACCCACGCACCCTGTTTCAAAAATGATGTACCTGTCCCCATCCCCGTACCTGTCCCCAAACCCACGTTTCTTGACAACATAGCTTCAGATAGTGGAGAGATGTTATTTGATCACTATGAGAATTGCTGACATTATGCAATGGAAATGGTGTTTTATTGGACCTTGAAAACCCTAGGACCTAATGATAACCTTGACTGACTAGAATTGATGGTGTGATGACAAATATGATGGCATGATGTCATTAACTTTATGGAAAATGGATACTCAGGAAGGTTGAAATGAGCCATCAAGGGGTAAATTTCTAAAAGGAGTAAAGGAAACCCTACTTCAACCTTTAGCGACCAAATGTTTGCATGAAGACCTAGTCGAATGACAAAAATTTCATAATGGGACCCTAATATGATATGAAAAGAGGATTTTTGATCACTGATGGCACTATGCAAATACTGACACTAACAACTACATCAAGTTAGGGCATCTTGTTTAACCATATCCCATCAAGACAAGACCACGGGTAGTAAGAGATCTAAAATATCAATCTCATAGTTATACCTCTAACATCAAGGTTACCATGCTTATCATGATCAATAAGATGAAGTAAGGTCATTCAATAAAACTTTGCCAAAACAATGAGAGTGTCAATCTCTCTTTTCATATGCTTTCATCATGCCTATCACAAGTTATTATCAACATATTCATGTATAGGAGTCAATGAGCTATCCTTCTATATAAAATCCATCATGACAAGTACCAAGAGTATCATTTACTAGTGTTAAGGTGCTATCCTTCTTTATAGGATCAAGATGTCCAACAGATGGATGTTAGCCAAGCATCAAGTGTATAAATGTATCAACATTAGATATCCTCATAGAATTCAAGAAGATCAAAATGTTCAACACCAGGTGCATCATTTCATCATAGGAAACATAGATCCAAGTCAATTTCATATGCATGTATGAGCCATCAAAGTGATTCTCATTACAACTTAGAGCTTACCAAGCCATCCAAAGTTATAGCTTAAATACAACATATCATGCATACCTTGTGATATTCAAATACCTATGCACCTTTTCATTAGACACAGGCTGCTTGAAACACTTTGTCAACTTTTCATATAGTGCCTTTTAACCTTTTTCAGCTCTAGCCATCCTTGAATTTCAAACGATCCTCAAGAAGGATCTCCTCATCACATCTCATCAAGGAGGTTAGAAACATCCATATACTCAAATACATATGCAAGAAGTATATTCAATAAATATAATCATCAGATCCATAGGTCTAAACAAAAGTAAGAGTCATCATAAGTCAAGAATTACTTATATTCAATGAGAGGTGATCATCTCCCTCTTGAGCCAATCTTCAAGAGCCATCAATGTCCATAGTCCATATACCAATGTTGCCTTCAATTATCCAACCAGGTCCGCTAAGGATTATCCCATCTAGGGCTTCATCTAATATTTGTCAAGTGCTTGAGCATCTTCACATTGACTAGCTAGGTTCCATATCTTATACTTTTTCCACAAACTAGGATTTTCTCTCCACCCTAACCTCATAAAATCCATCAAACCCTAATAATCAAGTTGCCTAGGGTTTTCTTCAAACCCTAGAATTCTTTTAGGTCTCTACCATCCTCATCAAAGGTGTCATCATCAGGGTGATCTCCATGGATTTTCTTCATCTCAACTCTGAAACCATGTTAATTTTTCATAGGGCTACATTGTTCTTTTCTTTGATAATTTCATTTCTTCATTAATGCATTAAGTTCACCCCATATCATCATTATATTATTAATATCTACACCATTATTCATCAGCATATGAAATTATATAGAAAGAACACCATGATCATCATCATCATCATCAATGTAGTATAACATAAAGGAACAATAGAAGAAAAACATGCATACACATAGAGACATCAAGATTGGTCCGAGACCAACAGAAAACCCGCTATGGGGAAAACCCTTGCAAATTCTTCTTCTTAGACCATCATCAAATGATTCAAAAAAATAGAGTACAATGATCCATAACTTTATCTATGCAACAAAACAAATATGATATCCATGAAATAGTTCTAATCATGCTTATAATCAAAACCCTAATTTTGATGGTTGTAATGTGTTGTCACTGGTTGTAGTCAACTATAGGATACTGCTGAACACTATTGTCACTGAGTGGAAGCTTCTAAATACAAAAATATCATATATGAGTCCCAGGCGCAGGGAGGAGGTGTTGTGCGAGAATTTATCGCAGTTCTAGATGTTCTATGTATAACTGGATGACTGCGTCCGAAACAGATCTAGATGCTCCTAGGTGAACTGTATGAGGGCATCTGAGGTCAAACATACCGATATCTGCTTCAAGTCTTGGATGCTCTCATAAGCCTTATGTGTGAGCATCTATGGGAGCCAAGACACTCTTAGGACCACTTTGTGCGAGCATCCGAGGACTAATACAACCCAATCTGTCTCTGAAACCCTTGAAGCTCCCATAACACACTGTGCCAACATCCATGACTCCTTGATGCTGTCAGGACCAGTGTGTGCCAGTGTCCAGGGACTAAAAGGCCGAGTTCTGTGCCAGTGTCCAGGGACTAAAATTCCTAGTTATGTGCCAGTGTCCGAGATCCAGAAAACCCTAGATCAATGAAATCTTTAACCCTAATATTTTAGACCCTTGTGCGAACTTTCCTATCACAAACCTGTACGAACCAAGACAATAATAAAAGAGAATATGGCTTGATCAATATGTCCAAATGAGCTTGAGGTCTATTCTATTTATAGGCTTTCATGAGGGTCCACTTGGGGTTGAGGCCGACCTATCCAATTTAACGTGCACTTAGGGCCGACCTAACCTAATATACATGAGTGAATAAATAAATTCAAAAACCAACTTTTGCTTGTCCAAATAAGGTGATCTTTAGGTCAATTTTGATCCTCTCGAAACTAGAAATCTAATGCAATCATCATCTTGGTCATTTGAGCTGTCCAAGGTGGAATTTGGCTATAGTTTCAAAAAATAACAATCTAAGACGACACTCTTGGAATCATGATGTGAAAATCAATTGCATTTTTGGAATATGTTTCATAAATTTAAGAATATTTTGGTTCAACTCAGTTTGTAATTTGATATGATTGATCAACCTGAAAATCTCCTAAAGCATCACAATAAGATCATCGTTCTCTAAAGCAATGATTTATACTCTCAAGCCTGAAATTTCCTTTATAAGAAACTGCATCCCTCACATGGATTCAAAGCCACCATGTTTCTCATCTAAAGTATCTTGACTCAAGTTTATTGTTCCAGATCTTGCAATATGAGTTGTTGAAGCCCTAGGTAGCAAACTATTTAGTAAATGTTACTGTAATATTATCACCCTTATCATAAAAAAGGAAGGATTCGGTCAAATAAGCTACAAAAGGGTAGACACCTATATTAATTTGGCGACTGGTACTTCAATTTAAATTCATACTTAATACTATTATCTTTTTGACAAAACGAAACCAATCTTCTACAATGTGGGTTTCAGTTGAAGCAGATTCTCAACAATTAAAGTTCTTTTTTTAAAGGTTTCAGTATTAGAATTTTGATATAATTTCCTTGCAAGAAGTTTTGTACAACAGAAAGAAGTTTTGGGCCTTACCTAGCAACAACCCCATAATTTTTCAGAGTTGCTCCATTGTTTCCATAGTCTGGAGGAAGGATGACTTGATCCATGTATTTACTAATGACCGTATCAACATCTTAAGGGCAGAATTCCACAATCTTATGCTACCTTTGAAGGAATCTAATTCATCAACGATCATACATATTCTAATGAATCTAGCATATGTTGCTCAGAAGTAACTTAACTAAACTTGATTTGATCTGCAATGGCAAGAGATTTTTGGAACGATGCTAATATCATCTAATCGCCTTGATACAATTAGACTTGTAAGAGTTAGTTAATAGGTAGTAGAGTTGACACTCTGTTGAAGGCATGTCTCTAGGATAATATCTTGAATCTCTTCTTGTCATACGAAGCCCTAAATCTACTTGTCATTGAACCCTGTGCAGTAAATTTCTTGGTTACTTATACATGGCATTAGTTCTTCTCTACCCTATATATGACATCTAAACATATACAACTCAACATGATGTTAAAATTATGCAACTGTGGTCAAATTCCACTTCAGACGCTCACATAATGGAGATAATGATTGCATTGAATTCCTCTTTTTGAGAGGACCTAAATTGACCTAAAGATCACCTTGTTTGGATAAGCAGAAGTTGGTTTTTGAATTTATGAATCCACTCATGTATATTAGATCAGGTTGGCCCATGTGTACAATTAGACAAGTCAACCTTAACATCAAGTGGACCCTCATGGAAGCCTATAAATAGAAGAGACATCAAGCTCATTTGGACACAGATCAAGCCATCTTCTCTTCTCTTCTATTGTCTTGGTTCACATAGGTCTAATGAAGTAAGTTCACATAAGGGTCTAAAACTACAGGGTTGAAGCTCGCACGAATATAGGGTTTCTGTTTCTCAGTCGCTGGCTCATAACTAAGAATTCTTGGACTTATACACACATACAGTAGCCTGATGGGGGCCTCTAGGGTTTCTGAAGCAAATCAGGCAGTTTGGTCCCCAGACGCACACACAAAGTGGTCAAGGGTGCATCTGGGAAGCCCCAAACGCACGCATATAGTTCACCAGGGAGAATCCAGGACTGCCATAATCGCTCACAGGGCTCCTACTCCATGTGTCTGAGACTAAAAGATGAAACTTCAGTACTTCAAAGATTCCACTCATTGACAACAATGTTCAGTAGTAGAAAATCCTTAGAATCAAGGTTTTTGAATACTAGCATGCTTAGGTTCATTTCATGGATGTTCTAATTGTTGTGAAGATATGGATCATTGTACTCTCTTTTGCAAAATCATTTGATGACAATCTATAAGAAGAAGAATTTGCAAGGGTTTTCACCATAGTGGATTTTGCTCTGGTCTCTAATCAATCCTAATGTCTCTATGTGTGCATGATTTTCTTCTATTGTTCCTTTATGTTTTGCTGCATTGATCATGATGATATTGTTCTTTCTACATAGTTGCATATGTTGATGAATAATGATGTAAATCTGAATAATGTCATGATGTTAAAGGGTGAACTTAATGTGTTAATGAAGAAATGCAATTATCAAAGCAAAGAACAATATAGCCCTAAGAAAATTTAACACATATGAAGACTTGAATCTACCTGTCATTGAACCTCACGCAGTAAAGTTCTTCGTTACTTATATATGTCATTAGTTCTACTCTACCCTATGTATGGCTTCTCAACATATATAACTCAACATTATTTATGGTCTATATTTTTTAGTGCCACATTTCATTACAATTTAGCAGTTAAGGTGATATGTCATAACCCCAATGAAATGTAAATCTTGGACAACTTATCTTTTGAAAGGTTATTTACTATGGAGAAGCTATTGGTATTTTCTAGTGAACCAAATTGCAACACCTTTGGTTTTGATGAAGCATTGCTCACCTAAAGATTTTACTCTTAAAAGGAAGTGAATGGAAATCTGGAATAGTTCTTTGTACAATTCATTGTTGTTTAGCATCATTGTTGGACAAAGCATGTCTGGTCAAGTTAACTGATATAGTTAAGGAGTAGAGTGATGAAGGCAAATATGAGCACTAATTGTGATGGTTCTGACGATGCCTTTGATATATCCCTATTTACTTGAAAAGTTTCATAATCATTAACCTAAGGGTCTAAAGTAAGAAAAGGAACAAGTTTTATGTGGCTTCACGACTGTGTTTTGGCAAGGTCACTACCTCCATATTTAGAGGGAGTTATGAACAAACCACTAGAGTTGATTTTTAAAAGACCTAGTCTCAATGAGGTAAAGACGCCGCTGATCTACATATGTATACCCTATGGGATCCTTGTTGTACTTGATTAATCACCCTATCAGTCATATGCCTCACTATATTGAATACTTTCCCATTGAAATATCTATGTGATGTTATTATCTCCTGGAATCTAAGACATCATGAATATTTTGATGATAGCTCGGTTGACAGTTTGACATATCGTGACTTGGGAATACTAGAAGCACTATTGAGATTAAAGGTTCTTAACAACAAGTTTTCCATATGAAAAAACTCATCCATGAGCCACTTAAATATCATACATTTGAGAATCCCCAAGCTTTATCACTATTGATGAGATATGTAAGAAGTCGAGGATTGCTAACTAATGTCAAGTATCAATATGTTTGCTGTTGAATAGAGCTATGAGGCTCCCATCGATCTTGTCTTGACTTTTCAAAAAATCATATTGGCACCTATTATCAATTTATTCAAGATAATTTACAACAATCAAGCTCCAACATTGCAGGATGGATGTGCAAGTTACCTACATCCTCTCAAGACCTCTTGATCAAGTTTTCTCAGAAAGAGGTTGGAATCATGGATAGACCCTACTATGGGGGTCTCGATTGAACACTAAGCTCTGGGAGCTCCTGGGGGCTTGGGGTACTTATTGAGCTATGAGTGACCATAGTGTGAGTGGTTCACCTTCCCCTATTGGTGCATTGTGTACATGGTGAGTGGTTCACCTTCCCTAATTGGTGTGTTGTGTATATGGTGAGTGGTTCACCTTCCCCTACAATTGTAGACATATGTATGTAGGGTGAGTGGTTTACCTTCCCCTATTGTTGATGAAATATGCATAGGATGAATGGTTCACCTTCTCCTATGGCATATGAGCAAGATGAGTGGTTCACCTTCTCCTATGGATACCCAGTGAGAGATGCATATGGGCATCTATTGACATGTCAATGGGACATGGTTCATCCTTTCTCCACATGTAGGATGTTTATTCCCTATGATCTGTGGTTCACATTGTTAGTTTCAGTCTTTCCAGCCTTCCTCCAGTGATCAAATATGCTCTTACAAAGTAGTCTCAGAGTGTCAAGGTCAAATTTTGTCATTTCAGGGAGTCTTCAAGCAAAATTTGGTCACTAGGCATTAGGGCTAGGGTTTGTTTTCACTCTTTTCAAAATTGTCCAAATGTCAGTCCATGTCACCATTCATCTAAGTCTATCATCATTCAGAAGGTTGTTATCATCATGTCAGGTTCCATTGGGTCATTTTACACCTTGTTCATGCCTCAGTTGCGCCTAGGAAAGGTTCATTTCCCTCTCCTAGGGTTTTGAAGACAAATTCTCTTGAATGGCCAAATCATTAGCAAAACTTGTATCCAGATGTTCATACACCTTCCCCTATCCTTTTTGTACCTTATTAAACACTTCCCATCACTGAGATCCCCCAAACTCCTCATTTTTGCACAAACCCTAGTTTCTTGCTACAACCTGGCAATTTTCTAGGTTGGACCTGTGTTTTTCCCTTTTGGACC
>APFE030572926.1:0-12533 GCA_000404065.3 Pinus taeda
TTATTTTTGGATGGCAAGCTTGACGGGGATAGCATATGCTTGAGGAGCGTCATTTCGACGGAATCCGATGTCATTAAGTTTTAACGAGTCTGACAAAGGAAGAACTCAGCGTATTTTCATGTTTAGAGAGTTTGAAAAGACAGCGAAAAGAAGACTCCAGGGGTGTCCTTTTTCATAAAGTTGTGTCTCTCGAGCCCGAAAAAGTATAAAACAATGCTCGAAAAAACCGCCCGATCATTACGACCGAGGAGTACTTTTCGTAAGTAGTGACATTGGTCCGAAAAAGTAAAAAAGCGACCGATATCATGTCGTTTCGTTTCCATTAATGAACTTGAAACAACAAGGGTCTGACGATCTTTTCATTCTTTATACGGTCGGAAAAAGAGTTTAAAAACGACCGCCTCTTATTTATGTTTAACGAGTCAACAGGAATAACTCGGCAATCTTTTCACGTTTAGCGAGTCATAAAAGAGCTAAAAGATGACTCTATAGTGACTTTTTCGTGTATTTACCGAGTCCAAAAAAGTATAAAATACAACTCGTTTCGCCATTGAAGCAGCGTAAAAGACCTATCGTTGCACAAGAAGTAAACGTAAAACCCATTTTCGACCAAAGATACATTAAAATATTCAAAAATAACCTTTCTAAACCAAAAAATGAGTTAAAAAGCTTATAAATAGGGTGAAAATGTAAAAATAAAATTACTTTTACCATTTACCTCTTGAAGAGTGAAAAGGGTCCATTTGGGAGGCAAACTTCAGGAGGCAAATACGACCAATCCGTGCAACCATTCGCGACCTCGTCAGCTCCAGGTAAGAGGCACTTCCCTTAGCTCCATTTTCATATCATTTTTTATTCGTTTAGTTCTTGATTGGGCCCCAGCAAGGGGGAATTTCAAAATTAGGGCTTCGCCCCATTGGCACGAGTATCCAGCACGGACCCGCGCTAATGGGGTGAAATACCCAAGGGAGCCGCGCTATTAGCACGACTGTTTTAAGAACAGTCATGCTAACCGAGCGACCCAAGTTTTTTACATGTTTTACCCGTTCAAATTGAAATTTCCCTGGATTATGAATTGTCCAATGTCCTAATGAAGGTAAATTTGTTCTTTTGGGTGCAGGAAACAGGTCAAAATGGTGGTAGAATGGAAAGAGAGAGAACATGACATTGTGGATGCCTTAGCCATTGAGGATGAAGGGTGCATGAACACCCTGAGAGATTGTGGCCTTAAGAAATTCTTCCTCACATCATACATGCGGTCACAACCTGAGTTGCTCCAGTTTATCATCGATGCTTGGGACGTAGACGACCAAGTGTTTCATCTGTGGAATCAGACCTTAGAGCTCGAGGTCTTCGATGTATTCTTCATCACGGGATTGTCACGGAGAGGGGTGGTTCCTATTCTGACTGGTAGTAGACCTTCTGGGGAGAAGGTTGGTGAAGTGAAAGCTCGAGTGTGCCCGGAAGCACAATTCAGGTAGCGGAGTGCTAAGGTGTTAATCAACACCATCCGAGATTTGACTCTGAAAGCCATCCTCTTCACCATCACCCGCGTAGCTGGGGTACAAGCGCTCCACGAGGCCAACAAGAACCACCTGATCCTAGCGAGTGAATGCCTCAATCCGACCATGTTTAACTGGGATGCAACGGTGACTACTAATATTAAAAGGCAGCTCACAAATTGCAAGCGAGCAGAGACGAAACAGTTTGCATATGGTTCAACCGTGGTATTGTTCTTCCTGGAACGAATACCACTCTTCCAGATTCAGAGAGCTGTGGTGGAAGATCCATTGCCACAAGAGCTTAGAATGGCTCACTGGGCAGCATTGATGCCTAGAGGAGGAGGAGGCCAGCAGATGTCATGGCATCCCGAGTTCTTCATATGGCTCCGACGACAGCTGATCATGATCCAGCATTGGCCGTATGCAGGGACCAGTTTCATGGGAGACCCAGACCTTCCACTACCAAAGGGGGAGGAATGGGAGGAGGAGCTAGGTATGAACTCCTTGATTTTGATGTTTTTCATTTTTTTTGGTCTTTTTTAGTACATGCCTGTTCTAATGATGATTATATGTGTATGCAGATGTGGGCCCAAATCGACCAGCCGGGCTATCCCCTATAGCGCGAAGAGGCCAACACGCAGCCGACCCTCAGGCAGGAGGTGTCGTGGGGGAGGAGTTGATACAGAATCTCGAGGGGCTTGCCCAAGGGATTCCCGGTTATGCCAGATTGGCAGATGTTCCTTTCGCTTACCAGAGGCATACAGTAGGAGTGTCGACTCGCGTCCGCCGTCTGTTGAGACGATTGGTGCGAGCGGTGATGTGTTATCATGAGCACCACCGTGCTTAGACTCATAGGCTTTATCTTCTACATATATTTTTTGAGAGACCTGTGTCTCAGATGTACGGAGAACACAGACTCTATCCAGACATGTACATTCTATTTTTTGAGTGCCTTAGTGCGCCACATGATATATATATATACATGGTGTTTTTATTGTATCTTATGCTTCCTGTATTGTGTTGATTTACATATTATGCAAATGTCTGTCCAATACATAGTTAGCCAATGCATCAGTTACTGCATTAAGTCTTCTTGGAATGTGATGATAAGTAATGTAATCAAAATCTCTTTCCAATAACTTAACACGTAAATACAACCTTAAAATGTGATGATCTCTGATGGAATATCGTCCGTTGAGCTGGTGGACTACAAGTTGAGAATCTAAGTTTACAACCAATGAGCGGATTCCAAGGTTAATCGCCTCGGCTAATAATTCAATTACAACACTATATTCAGCCACATTGTTCATTGTACAACCCAAACACACCCCTTGAATATCTACTAACTCACCATGAGGATCGTAGATCACCCATGCCGCAGATGACAGATTGCGAGTACTGCGGGAAGCACCATCAGCGAAACAAACATAAGGTGATCCAGACATCTGTTCAAGAAGAAAAAGACACAATAAGCGGAAATCATGCCGACACACTGAGATAAAAACTAAATGAACACGCACACACACAACACACTCTTAAAAGCATATGCATGTACAAAAAGAAAGAGAGTGCCTGGACTTAAGCATAATATTTCTTGAGATTCAACCCATTGCAGGGCTTGTCTAGGGGATTACCTTCATAATCTATTGGCTCATAGGCACCCTTTCGTAAAACTCTTTTCACAATATAGGGCCTGTGCCACATTGGCTCGAGTTTTCCTGCCCCCAGCTTATCGTTAGCTTGATCGTAGAGCAGTATTAGGTCTCCCTCGATGAAAGAGTCGGGGTTAACAGTGTTATCGAAGTGAGTTTTCACTCGCTTCTTTTCAGCTTCAATAGCTAGGGAGGCTAGACGATGTGTCTCATCCAGTCATTCCAAGTAAAGAAGCCGCTCTTCTACAGGAGTAGTATCGGGGAGTAACTCAACGGCTAATTTGAGTGAAGGAATCTCACACTCGATGGGAAGGGTCGCCTCCAGTCCATATACTAACTGAAAAGGGGTGAAACCGGTGGCATCCTTCACGGAGGTATGGTAGGCCCACAAAGCGGAAAACAACATCAAATGCCAACTAGACTTGTGCATGCCAACAGTTCTTTGAAGCATTGCGACCAAGACCTTGTTCACGACTTCCACTTGACCGTTTGCCTGAGCATAGTACGGAGTCGAACTATCATGCCTAAGACCTAGCTGGGTTGTTAACTCAGCCATCATATGATTATGAAAATGTTTTCCGTGATCAGTGACAATGGCTTATGGAACTCCAAACCACGAAATAACATGGTTAAACAGAAACTACGCCTCGGCCCATTTTGTAAAGTAATCTACAACAACGATGATGTATCCATGCCCCCCGGCCGAGCGAGGGTTACATGTCACATAATCAATGCCCCATTTTGCAAAGGGACCGACAGTTACAATGGGGTGCAGTGGGGTAGGGGGCGCACGCATCCTTCGTTTGTAAATCTGGCATTCATGACAGGAACGAACGGCAAGAATGCAATCCTTAAAGATGGAAGGCCAGAAGTAGCCAGCACGGAGGATTTTCTGTGTGGTGGCATATCCAGACATGTGACCGCCACAAGCACCAGAGTGGTAGTCATTTAGAACTCTTTCAGATTCTTCGAATGTTAAGCATCGGCGAAGAACCGAATCAACACCAAGATGGTACAGGGTGTCCCCAATGATGCGATATTGTTGGGCTTGGTGTTGAATCTGTTGACGAGCGTCTTTCAAGGTCTCAGGATGGAAAGAGGACGTCTATAAGTAGACACTGATATCCCTGTACCAAGGATCGAGGGTGCTGATAAGGAAAAGAGTTTCGTCTGGAATAGAATCCTCTATCTGAGAGGAAGTAGCGGTGGATGGCAAGGAACACAAAAGTTCAGCGAAGATGAGTGATTTCTTAGACTTGGCAGCAGTAAATTCCAAGTCAAACTCTTGGAGGATGACGATCCACTTTGAGTATTTGCCCCCCAGCAATTGTCGTGAAAGAATGTAAGTCATGGGGTTGCAATCCGAGATCATTGTCGTAGTACGCAACAAAATCTAGTGACGAAATCATTGGACAGCGCAGACAGTAGCGAGGGCCAACTTCTCGACATATGCATATCGAGTCTCTGTATCTAGTAAGTTGTGACTAAGGTAGTAAATGACATGTTCGATGCCATCTTCGTCGTCTTGTACCAAAACCATACCGATGGTGGTGTCGGCAGCGGCCAAATATAGTGTATAGTCACGATGATAATTTGGAGGCCGCAACAAAGGGGCGGAAACTAGGAGAGTTTTGAGAGGAGCAAAAGACTCCTCGGCTATGGCATCCCATCAGAATGGGGTGTCACGCTTAAGTAACTGGGTAAAACCCTTTTCCACTTTGGCATAGTTTGGGATGAATAATCTTAGAAAATTAGCTTTTCCCTGCAAGCTCTGCAATTTCCGCAAAGTAGCAGGGGGAGGAAGATTCACAATTGCCTCGACTTTAAGGGGATCCAAGCGGATGCCCTCTCGGGAGATGATAAACCTGAGAAGTTGGCCAGATTCGACGCAGAAGACACATTTATGTGGGTTTAGTCGGATATTATAGTGTCGACAACGAAGAAAAATCTCATGAAGATGCGATGGGTGGTCCGCGCGCTTAGCTGAATGAGCGGGGAGGTCATCCACATAAGGCTGTACAATGTGTCGAATATCGTGGAAGGCATAAGACATCGCACGCTGGAAGGTAGCGCCGGCATTCTTAAGACCGAAGGGGAGCTTTTTGTAAGCAAAAGTGCCCCACGGACAGATAAAGGCCGTCTTGTGTTGATCAGCAGGGGCGATATTAATCTGGTTGTAACCAGAGAAGCCGTCCATAAACGAATATATTTCGTTTCCCGCACACTCGTCAATGAGTTGGTCAATGAATGGTGTGGGGTAGTTGTCTTTTGGGCAAGCTTGATTAATGTCGCGATAATCGACACAGACGCGAATGGTACCCTATTTTTTATCTACAGGGACAGTATTTGAGACCCAATCTGTCAGTGGGATAGGATAAATGAATCCATCTTTAAGAAGTTTTCTAACTTTTGCTTTGATAGTTGCCGCCTTACGAGGGTGCACAGGATGTAAATGCTGACGAATAGGTTTGGCCCTGGGATACGTAGGTATCTCGTTCACTACGATGGATGTATCAATACCGGGCGTTTCTTCGTAGGACCATGCAAAAACATCACGAAATTCGCAGAAAAGTGCGATGTATATCTGAATCTCCTCACGAGTGCAAGTGACTCCTATATAAATGTTCTCGACAATCCCTGGCTTAACAGAGATGTCGATGGGTTGCGTCTCTGTGATGTTCCCTAAATTCCCTTCAGACGATGTATGATAAATCTGGATTGGCGTTTGAAGACGTTGAAAAGGGAGACATGGAGCAAACCGCTTGAGACAAAGCAATGTTTCCCGGAGGGTAGGGAGAAAGGAGGAACGGTGGTGAAGAGAGGACCACAGACGTTCTTCTAGAGACATCGTCTCTATAATGGCCTTGTCGGAAGGAAATATTTCCTTTAATGGATCCGAGGAGGTGTATTCTCCAAAACAGGGGGGAAAATCATCTGAGTTAAGAGCCCCACTTGAAACAGTGGGTTGATCATGAGGGGCCGATGCAGCAACAATTTCGATGTAGTTGAGCTCGGCTGGACTCAACGGCATCTCCTCACCCCAAGATTCTATCTGGTCGATGGGGGGAAGGGCCCAAGGATCAGAATGAACCGAGATCATGGAGATCAAGGCGAGGTTGGGAGGTGGGAGGGAGAAAACACCCATAAGGGCGGGTTCTTTGGAGAGCCCGGCTCCCACACTTTCAAACAAAATGGAGGTATGCTCAATGAATGGTACATTTCCCTCAGAAGACGAAGCGAAGAAGGAAAGCTAGTCAACCGTGACAATTTCCCCTGATGAGGGAAACGAATGACACAGAAGAGGGATGAAGCCATGGCACGCATGGCATACGTCCAACTCCGGCCCAGAAGGAGGTTATATGTGAGTTTTGCGTCAACAAACTCAACTTCTACTTCCATGGTCTTCCCTTCTAAGGTGATTGGTAATCGTTGAAGAATACCATAAGGGTGGGATTCTCTCCCATCGAAAGCTTCCAAGGTCATTGGAGACTGGCTTAGAGTCGGGGACCCGATCGCTTTCCAACAAGCAATAGACATAATGCAGGTTGATGCGCCTTCATCAATAACTGTACGATGGATCGTTTTGGAATTGATGACGACTTGAATGAGAAATGCGATCTGATGAGGCAGTCGAGGAACATGGCTCTCGAGGTCGAAGGTAATGAGATCTGAATCCGCTGGGTCGATGCCACCGATGGTCGATAGCAGGGACTTCCTCTAGGGGGGTAGCTTTGAAGAACCTCTAAGGCGTACATAGCCAACAGAGCCTGCGCTAAGTCCTCTACGATGCTATAGTGCTGGGCAGCACGAGCATTCGGATTGTAAGAAGATCTTCTGAGTACCCCTTTAGGAGGGGGTCGGATTGTCGTCTCAGTACTCAGTCTCTCGATATGGAGGGGACCAGAGCTGGACGAAGGAGCACTCTCTAGCTCCTTCTCGGCGGACGACGGATACTCCTTCGCTCGAGTCGTTACATGAACAGGAATAGATCCAGCCATGAATACCTGGGAACCGAAGGGAGAAGAAGACGGATCAGCCACCATTTGAGTTTTCTCAGAGGGAAAGGGTTCTTTAAGAACCGCAGGAACCCTATGAGCACCCTTTAACAAACGACTAACTTCGGACTGCCTGGGGCAGTCCTTAGTGTAGTGATCCTCCTCACAAATGAGGCAAGGATATTTGGGTTTACGCTTAGCTCCTTCCTCGGCTGGAGGTTTAGAGGATTCCTCTTTAGGTTGCTCGTATTTATTTTTCCCTTTCCCCTTTTCCTTTTTCTTTCCTTTCGAGGCCTTGCCCGCCGTGGTGGACTGTATGGCGTTGACCTCAGAAGTGTTACCAGAATTTAAACCACCCTGAGAAGTGTTTTCGTTAGATGCACTTGACTTTTGCTTCCCAGGGTTTGACGATGATTTTTTAGAGGCCGGGTTCACAGAGCCAATGACTCCATCGACAGATGGCTTGGGCGGAGCCTTGGATGTACCAGGCCTTGGGGCGTCCGGAAAATACTCATACAAGGTACCAGACTAAGAGTAAACTAAGTCCAGGTACTGAGTGCGCGCGATTGCTTGATCTTCAGTCACACAGGCTCCCATAGCAATGTCCCGTGCAATCTTAGGGATCAAGGAAGTCGTGAACCAGTAGGTGAGGAGTTGATCGGGAATCCAAAACTTGATCAACCTGCGACGCCTTCTCCATTCATGTATATGATCGGAGATATGCGTAGCTGTATCCTGCTTAAGAGACGTAAGGAGGTGAGTCCCTGTCTCGTACCGAATGGGTAACTGAAAGTGAGTAAGGAATGCCATGGCCAACGAATTGAAATATTGAAATGACGCGCGGGTCAATTCAATATACCATTTAGCGGCCGAACTAGTGAGAGTCCTCTAAAAGAGGCGAAGCCGAATCGAGTCATCGAGCCATGAATTAGACGAACACCATAAGTGATACGTCATCACATGAGCTTGAGGGTCCTCTCCGGCTTTTCCGTCGAATTTGGGACAATCGCTAGGTATCTTAGTTGCAACTGGTGGCCATTGTGGATTATGTAAAATGGGATCATTTGTTAACTTCGACACAACGAGCAGTTCCAACGTCGCTAGAAATGGTAGCTGCGGGTTAAAGGAAATTTGTCCAGGATATGAGGTAGAGCCAGAACTCCATCCAGTTCTTGTTTGCCCCCACTGGCCTTGTCCTGATGGACCAGGTCCAAAAGGGCCTTGTCCAGAAGGATTTTGTCCGTAAGGGTTGTTTCTAGAACCGGGTTGTTGATACTGGTTCTGCCCCCCAGTGCCCCATTGGTTACCATACTGGCCGGCAGGTTGTTGATAATTTTGATAAGGGTTGCCCTGCGGCTGTTGGTAATTTTGATACGGGGTATATTGATTTTACCCCTGGGGTTGCTGGTATCCATACTGAGCCTGGGAACCAGGCGGCATTTGATGAGAAGATTGGGATTGATACCCACCTGAATACAGGGGCTGGGATTGGTACCCACCCGAATAAGGAGGCTGGGATTGATACCCACCTAAATAAGGAGGTTGGGATTGATACCCACCTGAATAAGGAGGTTGGGATGGGTACCCACCCGAATGCTGGGCCATTTGGCCGGAAGGTTGTCCTGGTCGGATCTGAGACGGCCCTGTTTGCCCAGAAGGTCGAGCTTGCTGAGCGAGGGGCTCCCTTGCGCAACCGAAGATTGTCCTTGTAGACTAGAAGGTTGCTGAGCGGTAGGCTGGCCTTGCTGTGTGTAAGGCTGGCCCACTTTCCCAGTAGGGTGGCCTTGCTGGTTTCTAGGTTCCCATAGGTGGCCTTGCTGACCGTAAGGTTGTCCCTGGTTCCCATAGGGTTGCCCCGAAGGGCAGCCTTGTTGGGTCCCAGGTTGTCCTTGCTGAGCATTGGGTTGTCCCGAGTTTCCAGAAGGTTGCCCAAGATACGTGAAAGACGGACCACTAGAGGCTAAAGGTTGTCCCTGATAGGGTTGTCCTTGCGGGCCTCCTTGTTGACCTGGGTAATTCTAGCCATAATACTGCTGCCCATGACTAGGCTGCGAGTAAGGCTATTGACCCTGGTAGAGTGGTCCTTGAGATGGCTGTCCTTGACCCTGATGGTACTGGCCACCGCCATATCCAGAAGTACCCCAAGCCACGTTCAATGGAACAGAAGTCTCAACATAAGGTTCTTCAGGCAAGGAGGTATACAAATAATGATTCTTAGGATCATAATAGGGGCCTTGCCCACCTGGGTTCTGGACATTATGCAAGTACTGAGAATATGCCTCCTCTGCTGTCATAGGATCGGAAGGAGGAGGGGCACCACTTGCGGGGTGGACAACTCTAGCAGTATGTGTCGATTTACCACTTTGTACTGGACCTCGATATGGGCCTGCAGCAGAAGTGACAACAGAAGATGCTGTAACGGCACTGACAACTGGAGTTGATGACGCGACACAGACGGTCAGATTGGTTGGGACTGTTGTAATAGCAGTATGGTGAATTTGGGAAACAAACGGTCCTTTGGTAGGGACGATATTTTGATCCCACATAGAAGAGGAAGCCACGGAGTTCATAGCATCCATCAAGGATCTATAGCACGCCAGCACCGTGATACCGAGAGGTGTAACGGTGTAGGGCACAGAGATGATTGGGGATGTAGCCAAAATGGGAGTATCAATACTCGACATAACGGGCATCCCACTTGACATAGGAGATGTATTCTCCATATCGGAAGAAGCCATCAGAGATGCAACACCAACAGGAGTGGTGGGAAATTCCTCTTCAGAGGGTTCGCAAACAGGGTTCCAAAACAAGTCGTAAAGCTCGTCCTCTGGAGCTCGAGAGTTCAACGGTTGGATACTCGGAACAATAGGAAGAGCGTCACAAACTGGTGTCTCAGGGGCAACAGAAGATGGAGACCCTTGGTCACTTAGGACAGGAGACGGAGTTGATGGATCCGCCAGGATGATCAAACAAAGACCCTAAGCAAACTAATGATAAGAGACCCTACTCAAAACTAAACGCAAACAAGATCTACCAAGGTAAATGTTATCGTGGCCAAATAAATTTTATGACATTAGGACACAACTTGACCTTTTCATGTTTTAAGAGTCGAGAAAAGGAAAAAAGGTGACTCTAGTCGCCTTCGAATGTTTTGAGAGCCCGAAGTGACAAATGCTCTATAGAGCCTTTTCTTTTACAGAGTCCAAAAAGGATCAAAAAGTGACTGCTCTGGAGAAACTAGGCAAGGGGTTTACCCAACAATCCGTAAAACTACTTATACACCTTGGCAATCGTATGAAAACCAAGGACTTTCCGTACTGCAGTCAATCTTCCCGAATGCTGTGTTCGGTGTGTTACGGCTTGTAAGGCGGCAGACACGGCTTCCTATGGATCAAGGATGCAGACCTAGTGGAGTCTCCCCATATATATGCGACGGTACATGGGAGCCCAAGTCCGTACTAGACCACAATCGAACCACACCAGGAGGAATAACCCAACCTTAATATGAGAACAAAGGTGACTAGGTTTAACGACGTTGGAGCACGTCTCTAGCCTAGACCTCTAGAATGTTTGCATTATGTTCCAATGCGTTTTTAAGTTGATTCGGTTTATTTTATGGTTGATCTTTAGTTAAGTTTCAATTTCAGGTCCTACCGTATGTGATCTTTCACAATTTCCTAGATGCAAGCTACATGCCAAAGAAAGCCATTTCATTCGATGAATACTAACTACGAGAAGGTTAAGAATTTCAATCAAACAAAATGAACACAATCAACCAAACACCCTAATGCAGCTAATGGCAAATAAACAAAACTTTTTCTTTTTAATAATGCAAATAACGAAAAGTTCTATTCCATTCACTATTAAATGCAAAAGAGATTATTTGATTTTCCTTTCTATAAGCACAATGCACTAGAATGAATTTTGAAAGATAACAACACTGAGAAAAGAAGCAAATTCACTCAATGAAGACACAATGAAATCCCAAGACACTAAAACAGTTCTCCAAATTGAAAGGAAAACAAGGCTTTGTACAAGCTACGTGATCTAAGCTCAAACAAGGCTAGAATGAAATCCAAGTAAGCAAGAG
Organism: Pinus taeda; assembly: GCA_000404065.3. Lineage (NCBI taxonomy): Eukaryota > Viridiplantae > Streptophyta > Pinopsida > Pinales > Pinaceae > Pinus > Pinus taeda. The sequence goes on from APFE030572926.1 coordinate 11,240, forward strand.
AAATTCACTCGGAAATCAATCAAAACACTTCAACAATCATTGAACAAGTACGAAAAGAAATCACAAGGTTAATTGGACGATCAAAGAACCCAAAACTCCCACGGGAGGCTCGACACACATGGCCACTAGATGCCCTAGGGTTTAGGTGTGAAATCGATGGAAAGAGGCAAACACCCGGAGGACAAAGGTTGAAAACCAGTCAAACAGGGCTTGCACACACTCCAGCAACTGAAAAAGAGGTGGAAAAATGCAAATCCAAGCTCAGACAACAAGCAAACAAGTGGACCAAAAAACTAAAAGGCCTGGCGCGACTGTCAGGCTGCAACTCGCGCTAAACAGGGATTGGCGCGGGTTGTCAGTTAGCAACAAGGGCCACTAGCACGACTATGAAGGCAAAAACCGCACTAACAAAGTTTGCCAATTTCAAAAGAAAAATACACAGTCCAGGGCTTGGGTCACAATCTCTAAGCAAGCCAGTAAGCAAGGGGCAGCAAGAAATTCAATTCCAAAAACTTATCTAAGCAAGCAAACAAGAGAAAACCAAAGAGGCAAGACAAACTCCAAATTATTCAGTTCGTAAACCAAATCGGAGATCGACTGAAGCGGCTTTGATCTACTTCACTATTGCAAAGAAATAGTGTTTCGAAGGTTATCTGGCCGTGTTTCAGATCCCGTCTAAGTTTACAAATCAAACAACAAGCTAAACTCCCCAGTGGAGTCGCCAAATTGTTGGAGAGGTAAATCCCCTCTACGGATAGAGGTGATCCCTACTAGCCCATAACGGGTCTAGCAATAATCAAACACTGCTATCACGCAAGTTTGTAATTGCAAATAAAAGGTAGGTGATGACGACCTACTTGAGATCCAACTCTTTAGTTTGTAGAAGAGATGTCACCCACGTTCCTTTGCCTTGGCTGGTCACGATCCTCCACTATCCACGTGAATGGACACCAGCACACAAAGAGAACAACACAAACACAAGCGTGAAATCTAATATATGCAATTATACATCAGTGAGGAAGGATATAATTCAACATCAACCATTACAAGTACAACGAGAATGGAACCATAATGATAGTCATCTATTATTAATAATTCAACAAAGGAGAATACAACCAGCGGCCTGACGTCAAGTCCTCCTTTGGCTGGGTGCTCAGCTACACAAGTCTTGCAAAAGCTTGAAAGGGTGAGGGACAAGCTCTCTCTCTCTTTAGTGACAAAGTCTCCTTACTTAGGGAAAGCCTTATGGATACAAAGAAGGCTTCTTGCAACTCCAACCTTTTGATGTCTTCCT